>CAUYUJ010014327.1:914676-982010 GCA_963575745.1 Prorocentrum cordatum | reverse complement strand
AGGGTATCGCAGGGAATTGCAGGGTGTTGCAGGGTATTGCAGGGTTGGAAGAACGAGCTTCATGGCGTTAAACGTTAAACTGAACCAGTAAAGCTTAAACAGCCCTACGGCCTACGGTCCCTAACGGGGTGGTGGGATTCCTCGTGCACCCATTGGTGGTTGATGGGGAGCCTCATGTGCGTACATGTTTTCGGCTGGGTCTTGAGTTGGATCTCGAAAAGGAGTGGATGGCCATGTTCGCTTTGCTGGACCCGTCCACGCTGCCCATTCCAGACGTGACTCCAAGGGTGGTCGAGGTGTCCATGGTGGCCGACGTGGAGATGTTCGACGTTTGGAAGCCGAGTGATCTACCAGGACCAGGCCCAGGCCGTGGGAAGGGCTCCGGCAGAGGCAAGAGTCGGGGGAGCGGCGATGGGCCGCCAGATCCTGGCGGGCCTGGCGGGCGCAGAGGCCGCCAGCGAGGCCGTGGTGACTGCGGCGACCTTCTTCTCGGCGATGGCGATCCGTTTGCTGCTCTGGGTAGTCTTGTTGCGCCTCAACCCCTACCCGACGCTCCAGGCGACGCGGCCCCGGGCGCGCCAGGGCCGCTGGCATATCCAGATGTGGTGGCAGAAGGATTGGCAGCCGACTTTGACGACGAGTTCAAGGAGCGCGCAGAGAGAGCGAAGCTGAAGGGAAAGGGCGCGGACGAGGAATATGAGGAGGACGATATCTTCGCTGCCGTGTCAGGTGGTCTTGATCTTGACGATGCGCTTCAGGAGCCTCTCGATGCACCCGAGTTCATGGAGGTGCCTGAGTCGGACAGCGAGGGCAATGTGGGTTGCTACGTCCCGCTCAACAGCGACGAGGAGTGGGACTTGTTCGGTTGGTCTGATTCAGATGCCGATCTCGCTGATCTACTTCCACCTCCTGATCCAGCATCGGGAGCCGCGTCGAGCTCGACCTCCGGGGCAGCGCCCCCGCCCTCGGGCGCGGCGCCCGCGGCCGCGGAGTCAAGTTCAGCTTTGGGCGCAGCTTCAGGCTCTTCCACGAGCTCTGGGGTTCTACCGCCGCCTCCTCCTCCAGGGCCGCCTGCTGGTGGGCATCAGCAACATGATGGAGGTGCCGGAGGCGATGGATGCGGTGGCGGCGGTGGTGGAGGTGGTGGAGGTGGTGGTGGACATGGTGGAGGACCCAGAGTCGAGCGCTGGTACTTCCCTGGCGGCTACATTACTATCAAAGATACTGCCATGGATTATTCAGTTTGTGCATACTGTACTTGCGGTCATGGGGCAGCAGGTCGATGCAGGCGCACAAGGACGTTGAAGGTTCCGCAGCCGGGGCCGCCTTCGGACCTCGGGGGAGTTTCAGAGGCTCCGCGAGGGCCTCAGGAGGGCCCAAGAGAGCACCATGAAGGCCCCCAGTGGACCCCAAGAGGGCTCCTAGGGTGTCCTAGGTCCTAGGTCCTACTAGAGTCCTAGAGTCCTAGAGTCCTAGAGTCTAGAGTCTAGAGTCTAGAGTCCAGAGGAGGACCACAAAGCGAGATGCGGTCGCATCTCGCTTCGCATTAGTTTTTAGTTCAGGACCCTATCGGAGCCCTCCACTCGAGGGCCCAGGAGGGGCCCCGCGAGGGCCCCGAGTGGACCGCAGGGGGGCTCCAAGAGGGCCTCCAGGCGAGATGCCGCGGCATCTCGCTTCAAAGTAGTTTTCGGTTCCTCTTGAGCCCCTCTTGGAGCCCTCTTGGGTCTTCTCGGGGCCCTTTGGAGCCCCATCATGGGCTTCATCGGGGCCCCTCTCGGGCTCTCTCGGGCCCTCGTGTGGCCGAAGAAATGAAGCCCGTCCCCAAGAGGGCCCGCAACTGGGGCCCCAAGAGCTCCTCCAAGCTCCTCCGAACTCCTCCGAGCTCCTCGGAGAGCTCCAGGAGGGGCCCCAAGAACCAAGAGGCCCCCCGCTTCAAGAGAGGCCCTAGAGGTCCCCAGACATCGCGTTGTCTTTACATACTTCGCTCGATCATCTGCTTGATGTTACATGCAATTGTGGGTGTCCTGGCATGGCTTGGATGAGCATGATTTCTCCCCATTCCCGGCCACCTACCGAGATCGGCCAGGAACTTTCGCCAGGCGCAATATACTTTTCAGTGCAAGTGCAGATCTGCGAATATAAAGCTACTAGCAAGCAGCCAGGGGGTCCCCGAACAGCAATTTAGTTCACATATGGGGATTTCCGAAGACAGCGCCCTAGAGCCTTGTCAGGCGGCTAAGCGGTCATTAGCGGCTAAGCGGCTAAGCGGCTAAGCGGCTAAGTTTTAAGCCCCGTCTGGGGTCGACCCCCCTTGTGATTGCCCCTCCCCTTCTGACATGCATGCATGTGGTACGCTATACTATCTACCTATACTACTGTACTATAACATAAAATAGTAACAGTAGTAGCACGCTGATCGGCCCAGCTTCTCACCCAGCTCGACAAGGGCTGAGGGGGTGGCCAAGGGGCTCAGGGGGGTCGGTAATAGCAGATGGAATGGCCGAGCTTCTCACCTTGCGAGTCGAGGGCCGATGGGCTGGCAGAGGGGAGGGAAGGGGGGGAGCGATAGAAGACAGTATGCAGTAGACGGATGGAGGAGGAGAGAGGGCCGTGCATGGACAAGTGGAGGTGGGGCGGAGTTCTGTTTGGGAGATGTGCGGCATTGGTCTCATAGGGCTCAGCCGCCGCTACGGGGTTGTGGTCTCGACGGGCCATGGGTTTTTGGCCGATTGGCCAGGGAGCGCAGTGCATTCCCATATCGCTGAACCAAAAAGGAAACAAAGCACGGATTTGGGCTTTTCAGCGTCCTTGCTGCTGCGGCCACCAAGGTGGGGCCGAGGCCGGGCCAAGGCTTTCCGCTTGGTCATCTGGTGGCTTGGTTGCAACAGGGTTTGACGTGCTCGGCAGCCGAGCACGGCGACCGATACGACGTGCCGTCTCGCGCGGCCCGGAGGGCCGCCAGGGACCTGGTGACGGCCAACCCCGCCAATGCCGTTCTGTTGCAAGCAGAGGGTCGCGGCGCGCCCGCAGACATGCCTCGTCCAGTCTAGGAGCCCGACGACGTCCAGTTAGGAATGCGACTTGATTATTGTGCGTATGCGTCCCCAGGCCCAGGCGGTTCCCATCCAACAGCCCCCCATCAATGCTTTAATTTCCAATTCCTCTCCCACTCCTTCTTCGCCGCCTTTTTTTTGCAGCAACGGCCTGGGCCTGGGCGACCAGCCTCGGGGGAGTCCGGAGACCCCGCCTCAGAAACTCAAAGGAGACCATTATTCCCTCAGCATTACCCCGCAATGCAGCACACTGGCCAGCCCCAGGGTCACTTCTTCATTGGTTTCCCTCTCCCTCTTTCTCTCTCCCTCTCTTTCTCTCTCTCTCTCTCTCTCTCTCTCTTGCTCCCTCTCTCTCTCTATTCTTTATCTCTCTATCTCTCTATCTCTCCCTCGCCGTCTCCCCCTCCTCTCTACCCAATGCGATGCGCAGGGTCCGGGCGTCTCTTGACTCTCTTGCCTCTGAAGAGGACGAGGCTCCCTTGGTGCAAGCTGCTGGGCAGAGTACTGGAAACGATGAGTGACTAAAGTTTAAAGTGACTACTAAAGGTCGGGTGTCTCCACCACGCCTGGGCCGAGGCCAGGCCGAGCCACCGTCCTGTTCTGCGTACGCGTGCACTCGCGCGCTGTGCAAGCACGCGTATCAGGCACCCCGCCTCAGGGCCTCAGGGGGAAGGTGCATGCGTACTCTTTCGGTTCAGGTCCATCAGACCTGGCTCCGTGCGGCAAAGGCCGCATGGATAGCGTTTCGCCCGAGTAAATTGTGGATCTGGTTCGGTCACCCGCCGAGGGCCTTGGATCGCCCCTAGCCATGTGGGGCGAGGCGTTGCCTCAGGCAACGCTTGAAGCCGGTTCATGGGGACCACTCGTACTCGGTTTGCAAGCGCGGGGATGCTGCTCCTGAGGCGGTCCCAGAAAACCGTTCATCGCGCCGGCACGCAGGCGCACGATAATATTAGCATCGCACGTGGGAGACCGCGCGGTGCCAGGCCCAGGGCCCAGGTAAGGGCCCGAGAGACAGACGGAACGTGCTACCCCTGAAAGCACCTCCCAGTGGAGTAGCATCCATGGAGCAGCACCCTTGCAAGGACGGCTCTTTGTTCCCCCACGTGGGGCTCAAGATTTCTTGTTTCATGAACTGTGTCATGGTAGGGTCTGGCGCGGGGGTTCATAGAACCCCGACCGCGGCCTTCCCTTCTCTGTCTCGTCTGCCTGCTAGTCTGTGTCCCTTTCGTTGGAGCGGAAGGCGGCGGGTCCCTGGAGGCCCTGGAGGGCCCGCCATGGGGGCACTGGCTCAGGGAGCGAGTCGGGCCCGCACCTGGGGCAGACCAGGGGCCGTCCAGGCGTCCGCCCACAGGGTTAGGTACACCTGGGGATTCTTGGCTGTCGTCCTGGCGTCGCCCTGTATTTGTTTCAGTATGTATATGGCCCGATGGGACTGACCCCCAGTGCAGATTTCAGTCTGGGGCGAGGCATGCCGTCGTCCTGGCGCTCGTTGCACCTGGGGCGGCAGGTCTCGCCGTCCGGCGGTCGATCTTGGCTTTCTTTGCGTTTCTCGTCCTGACTGGCGGTGCAGGTTACGGCGTACGGCACCGCATTTTTGTCGTGGTGTGCATGGTGTCAGGCACCCCGCCTCAGGGCCTCAGGGGGCAGCAGCGCCGCACACATCTTTTTCCCTCCTCTCGGCGGTTGGAGGGACATCGGAGTACTCAGTGTACTCGAGCACGGGGGTGGACGCAGGCCCGCCCCGACCGTGGCTC
The DNA here is from genome assembly GCA_963575745.1 of Prorocentrum cordatum. Taxonomy (NCBI): domain Eukaryota; class Dinophyceae; order Prorocentrales; family Prorocentraceae; genus Prorocentrum; species Prorocentrum cordatum. The sequence continues at coordinate 977,200 of CAUYUJ010014327.1, read as the reverse complement.
ACCTTTCTCGGTGCTGTGGCAGCGCACTGGCTGCCCCGTTCCCCCGCTCGATTGCACAGTGTCGTGCGGGGTGACGCCTTACCCCCTGCGCTTTCGCGCTCTCCAGTAAAAAAAGCTGTCTTGGCCCTCCGGGTCCGCCTGATTGGATCTCCGCCACCCCCGAGATCCAATCACTCTGGGGGCCCTCTTGGGCCCTTGGAGGGGGCTCCGGGGCCCGAGAGGGCCCCAAGACGGCTCCAAGAGGCCCCAAAGAGGGTCCCAAGAAGGCCCCAAGAGGGCCCCAAGACGCCCCCATGATCATGTAACCTTCCTGGGGCCCTCTTGGGGGCCTCTTGGAGCCGTCTCGGGGCCCTCTCGGGCACCTCTGAAGGCTCTAGACTCTAGACTCTAGACGCTGACACTGACTCTAGACTCTAGACTCTACTCTATATGCCGCCAACAGGGCCCCGAGGAGGCTCCAAGATGCCCCAAAGATATCTCCAGGAATTGCTCCATGATCATGGAGGCTCCTGGGGCCCTCTTGGAGCCCTCCTGGGGCTTTCTTGGGGCCCTCTTGGAGCCCTCCCAAGCAGTCGGGCCCTCTTTGGGCCCTCTGAGTTGTGTTGTGTTTGTGTTGTCTTGTGTTGTTGAGTGTTGTGTTTCCTTATTCCTTTTATGTGTCATAGGGCCGATGGGTTGCTGGCGGGTCGCGAGGCGGGCGGGTCGCAGGTGGGTCGCAGGCGCTGCGCCCGCCCGCCCGCGCACTCACTCCTGTCTTATCTGCAATTGCGGGGTGCATTGCTTAGCTTTGGCAACTCCTCATGTATCATTTATCATGGGCCCAGAGTGCTCGAGCGATTCAGAGTATTCAACATGCGAAATGCTCTCCAACAATACGCGTCTAAGGTTTTTGCTGTACCAGGCCACCTGCCTGTCAGTTGCGATCAGGATGGACGCAATGTCGGCAGCGGCAGCGGCATGCGCTTATGAAAGTCGCACATGGAACCACTTGGTGAGTGACGTCCTTCCTCACCGTGGCCGTCAGTTGAGGGACTTGCAGATCATGTCTTTGTGCTCTGGCATGGGGCCCGAGATATATGCCTTACACAAGCTCGGCTACAGTTGCCAGACCATCGCTTGCGATATGAAGAACGATTCCAAGTTGACCTTGAATCTCTTTCCAGCCCGTGGGCTGGGGCCCGCACCCCGGCGCATGTTCGGCGACGTGTTTGAAATGATGGGCGGTCTGGAGGGGGCTCCGGGTTCCAAGAGGGCGATGTGTTCCAAGTGCGGTGGGCCTTGCAATCCAATAGAAGGGGACATGATCGTAGACATTCTCGTCGCCGGCTTTCCCTGCCAGCCCTACACAGCTGCCAGGAGAAAGCGGTTTGCGAATGATGATGACGTCGCCGCCCACAAGAAATACGACGTCTCAATTGAGATGGTCCGATCAGTGAAGATTGTTATGCCAGCATCGTTCATCTTCGAGAACGTCGTGGGCTTCGCCCGCCGGGGCGTGAACTTCCAAGAGGGCCCCAAGAGGGCTCCACGAGGGCCACAAGAGGACACAAGAGGGCCCCAAGCAGGCCCGAAAGAAGTCTCAACATGGGGGGGCCAAAGGGGGCTTAACATGAGTTTCTGAAACATTTCCCAAGAGGAGTCCAAGAGGACCCAACAGGAGCACAAAGATGGCCACAGGAGGGCCTCAAGGAGACCCCAAGATGGCCCCAAAGCGAGATGCCGCGGCATCTCGTTGCAAAGTAGTTTTCGGTATCTCTTGGACCCCTCTTGGATGACACTTGGAGCCTTCTTGGGTCTTCTTGGAGCCCGCTCGGGGCCCCTCTTGAATCCTCTTTGTGCCCCTCTTGGGCCCTCGCGGGGCTTAACAAGGCCCCTGGCAGGGCCCTCATAATGCCCTGGAAGGGCCCAAGACGGTCGCAACACGGCTCCAAGAGGGGCCTCGGGAGGGCCCAAGAGGGTCCCAAAACGGCTCCAAGCGGGTTCCAGAACGATGTGCCAAAATTGCCCAAAGTGGCTTGCAGGATCCCCCTTCAGTCTTAGGGTCTTAGGGGCCCTCTTGGGCCCTTCCAGGGCCCTATGGCCTATGGCCTTATGAGGGCCCTGGCATAGCGGTAGCGTCGATTGCTATAATATTTCAATCCTCGGCTTTCAGGCTAAGGCTAAGGCTTAAGCGCGCGAGCTGCAAGAATCTAGAAGACTTTAGAATTCTAGACTCTAGACTCTAGATTTCTAGATTCTAGATTCTGACCCTGTAATTCAGGACGAAAGTTTGAGCGCCTGGGGGTCTTCAAGATTCAGGGCCCCCGAAGCCCTCGAGCAGTCCAGAGCGCCCAGGGCCTGCGTCAGTCCTAGGTCCTCGGTATCAGGGCCCTTGGGTTCGGATCGAAGTCATGAGACTGAAAGCGTAGCCCGTCCCTGATACCTCTTCCAATTATACCGCCCTCTCTCCCTCCATCTCCCGTGCTTTTATTTCGTTACTCCATCGTCTCACCTTTCGGCCTCTCCTCCCTTTCATATTTCTTTCTTCCTCCTGTGCTGCCTCGCTCCCCTCGCTCGCTCCACCTCCTTCTCCCCCCTCGCCTCCCCCGCCCCCTTCCGGCTCTCTCCCTCCCTTCCCTCGTCCGCCGCCTCCCCGCCCAGGGTGTTCATCGTGGGCGTGCGCCAGGACCTCCACGTCGCGGCAGATATGAGGGCGGTCATTCGCAACGTGAATTCCGTCATCCGGGAGCGCCGCAAGAAGTTGCCCACGCCCTGGCAGGCAGTGGTCTTGCCGCAGGCCGCGTTGGTCCAGCAGCTTGCCCAGGACCGACTTTTGGGGCCAAGGTTTGGGGCCGACGATTTGTTAGTCGTGTTAGTTAGTCGATGGGTTTCGCAGCTCGCCGGGTGAATGTAGCCACAGCTGTCGATGGGGTTCGCCAGACATCCAATTTCGTTCGACAGGTTGCGCAACGCGTCGAGTCGCATTTCGACAGGTTGCGCAGTGGGTCGAGTCGCTTTTCGACACCTTTGCATGTGATCCAGTCGCGTTCGACTGGTTGCGCAACGTGTCTGGCAACTTTCCGGGAGCTGCAGCCTGGGGCCCACAGCATTCCGGGAGCATTTCGGGAGCATTCCGGGAGCAGCATTCGGGGGGGTGCAATTCAGGGGGGCAGGCGTCGCGTGCGCTAAGTACCCCCCCCCCAAAAAAAAAGAAAAAAAGCTACCATCTGCCCCCCTTCTTCCTGCGTCGCCTCCTTGCTCTTGGCGCCCCTTGCTCCTCGTCAGGGGTCTGTCAGGGCAGGGGCCCCGAGGCTCCCCAAGGGCCCTAGGATGGGCCCCAGGGGGCCACCCAGACGCCTGCGGCGTCTAAAACCCAGACGCCAGCGGCGGCTGGATGGGCCCCAGAAAGACCCCGTGAGAGCCTCAGGACCTCGGGAGACCCCCAGGAAAGTTCCAGAGCCTCAGGACCTCGGGAGAGCCTCAGGACCTCGGGAGAGCCTCAGGACCTCGGGAGAGCCTCAGGACCTCGCGAGATCTTCAGGCCCTCGGTAGGCGGCCTGCTTCGGACCTCGAGTAGGCCTCAGGAAAGTTCCACGAGGGTCCCAAGAGGGCTCCACGAGGTCATCAAGAGGGCCCCACGACGGCACAGGCCCAGGCCCAGGCCCGAGCAGACTTCAATATGGGGTGGCCAAAAGCTTGAATTAGGGGGGACGTAGAGCCTTCAGGCCGCCAAGGCCCCAAAATAACCACTTCCCAAGAGGAGTCCAAGTGGGCCCGAGAGGGGCCCGAAGAGAGCCACAAGAGGGCCCCAATTAGTGGGTCCCAAGAGGGCCCCAGGAGGCGAGATGCCGCGACATCTCGCTTCAAAGATGTCACGCGTTCCACTCGGGCCCCTCTTGGAGCCCCCATTGGAGCCTTCTTGGGCTCAGCGCTTCGGCGCGCTTAGCGGCTTAGAGCTTAGAGGCTCATTACTTGGGGCCTTCTCGGGGCCCCTCTTGGGCCCTCCTGGGGCCCCTCTTGGGTCCTCGTGGGGCTTGGCGACTCCCCCCGAGAGGGCCCGCACTGGGGCCCACAAGAGCTACGAGCTGCTCCGAACGCATCCGAGCTACTACTCGGAGGGCCCCCACTTCATGAGGGGCCCGAGAGGGCCCCAGACATCGCGTCGTGCTTCAATGTCTCGATCGAAAATCTGGTAGTTGTTCCTGGGTCCTAAGGCCTAAGCCCCTGGGATGTAATTCAAAAAAAACTCGTTCATTCGGCGCTGGGGTTCTCTGGGGGGCCCTCTAGGGTTGTCCTGGCATTTGGGGCCAAAGGCTTCGGGGCCAGGCCCAGTATTCGAAAATTGTAGAGGGCCTCGCGCGCAGCGCCAGCCAGCTGGACGTGGGAAGGTCGGGGCCTGAGGTCCAGATTCAAGCGGGGCCTGGGGCTGCTGGAGCTCCCCCGAGGGGTTGCATCTGAGGGCGATCCGTAAGCGTTTTGTTCAGGAGCAGAGGCTGGCAGAGGCCCGCCATGGACGTCTCCGCGAGGCCGTCTTTGTTTCATTCGCCTCCTCCACGGGGGCGGCCCGCGCCCGATCCGACGCCTCCTCCCCCGCGGGCCGGCGACTTGAACCAGGACCTCCACGGCGCTGGCGGCGGCGACGACAATATATTATTCGATGAACCAGCAGAGTCAGCAGAGTCCCGGCCCCAACCCCAGCCCAAGAAGAAGTTCCGGAAGGGGGCCTTGTGCAAGAACAACACGTGGCTCCCAAAGATCCGAGAGCGAGCGCCCGACGATGTAGAGGAGTATCGGTTGCATCACTCTAACAATCGCGTCGCAAGGTCCGCCTTATGCGCCGCCCGCGGAGCCCGTCTCCAGCTCCTTAGTGATTGACCTGACGGCCTAAGGCCTAAGGCTGCAGGCTTTAAGATTTAAGAGGACGCTTCCAGTGGGGATTCCTGGCAGCTGAACTGAATTCATGTTTGCTGTCTCCGTCGCTATCCATATCGCCACATCGGTGACATAAAGGGGGCACCCTGGAGGTGCCGAGAAGCGCCGAGTGAGGCCCGAGTGGGTTCCAAGAGAGACCCCATCCGAGATAGTATCCAGATCTTTGTGGCGACCTCTTGGGCACGCTTGGGCCCCTCATCGGCCTGGGCCCTTTCGGGGCCTTCTCGAAATCTCCTCGGCGCCCTCTTGGGCCACTCCGCGGGCCTGGGTCCCGGGTCTTCCTGGAGGGCTTGGGCTGGGATTGGGTTGTCTTGGCTTTTCAGGCTTACGGCGCACGGTGGACTGCGGAGAGCTGCGTGCGCGTGTGTGGGGATCGATTGAAAGACGACGGGGGTCCACCAGATGGACGGGCCGATCGGGCGGACGCGGGAGGGGGGAGGAGGGGCGGGGGGGTGCGAGTGGAGGAGAAGGGAGGAGGAGTGAGGAGAGACGGCTGGGAGGGAGAAAATCTAACGCATCTCAGATGTCCGGATCTGGAGAGCGGCGAGGTCGTGGCCCAGGTAAGACGGGTCTCCAACCAAAGGTGTGGGAGACGGAGAACGTTGTGGCGCGCGCTGATTTGGGCATCGATGTGGGAGCAACTCCATGGACGCAGACCGCTCGGCTCGCTGGCGTGACTCCGCATCCTCGTGACATCTCCATCATCGACTGTGTCTACGTCAGGCGGTGCAAGGAACTGGGCTTGAACGACTATGAGAGCGAGGCGGCCCGCCACCAGGCCGCGCAGGGCTTGATCGCCGACACCAGCCAGAACGTGACCAGGCGCGGGCGCCAACCAAGTGGCCGATCCTGGGGGGACGTCGCTTTCGCGGTTTGAATCTGGGGATCGTGGCTCTCCTGGGCCCTGGGCCAACGTGCGCGATGGGATGGCCCGCCGGATCGGCTTCTTGGCAGGGCGGCCAACCCAATCAATCGGATCAGCGCCACGCTACAGAACTCCAAGAAGTACTCATACGAGCTGGACCGCTTGATCACTACACCCGATCTACTGGCCACCCTTGGCTGGCCGCATGATGTCTTGGATCACCTGCCCGTGCAGGATGGCAGGAAGATGGTGGGGGAGGCTCTGGCAGTCCAACAGGTGGGAACGATTCTGGCATCTATCCTCAACGTCTTGAAATCGCCCGGTGCTTTCGACGATGTTCACGCGCAGAGGCCCCCTCAGCCACCTGATGATGCGCCTGATGATCACGTGCGGGGGCCCCCTCATCCTGGTCCTGGACGCGGGGACCCATTTCGTGATATAGAAGCCTGCTAGCTAGCCGCTAGCCGCTTGCAGGTGCCGATCCCCCGGTTGAGCTCTCGCCTCTGGCCGCCGACCCCGAGTGTTTTGCGCGTTGCGGCCGCGGGCGCCACGCGGGCTGGAGAGGGCCCGACAAGGGCCCCAACCCAAGAGGGCGTTGAGAGGGCCCAGCGCCTTGTCACCACCTCCGCCCAGAGGGCTGGTGGATTCCGCGGAAAGAGGCGAACGAAGACGAGTGGTTGGTGAGAAGGAGGAGAAATTTCAGGAGGATGAGGACCAGGAAAGAAATTGCAGGGTCTTTGCAGAGCACTGCAGGGTTAGATGATTTTCAGGGTATCGCAGGGTCGTTGCAGTGTATTGCAGGGTCTGATTTGCAGGATATCGCTTAGCAGTGCATTGCAGGAACTGGGTATCGCAGTGGTCTGCGCCTGGGCCCCGGCCCCGGCCTGGTCTTTGAAGGCGGACGGTGCAGGGTAATGCAGGGGGGTCCAAGGGGGAAAGGGGAGGGTAAAGTTTACGGGATGTTGGGGGGGCGAGCTCTCTCAACCACCCTTGCCCAGAGGGCCAGTGGGGCTCGGGGGCTCGGGAGGGCGCAAAATAACGTAGCACGCCGCAATTGCTGATAAGAGCGAGGGCGCGGGCGGGCGGGCGCACCGTCTGTGACCCACTCGCGACCCACCCGCCTCGCGACCCGCCCGCGACCCATCGGCCCCTGACAAAAAAGAACAAGGAAACACAACACTCAACAACACAAGACAACACAAGCACAATGCAACTCAGAGGGCCCGACGGCTTGGGAAGGCACCCTCAAGAAAGCCCCGGGAGGGCTCCAAGGGCCCCAAAGAGCCTCCATGATCATGGGGAATTCCTGGGGCCCTCTTGGGGGCCTCTTGGAGCCTTCTTGAGGCCCTCTAGGGTGCATTGAATCTTCTTAGAATCGGGTTTGAGGCCCTCTTCGGCCCCTCTGAAGGCCCTGGGGAGGGCCTGAGAGGGCCCTCTTGGAGCCGTCTTGGGCCCCCGGGTCCGCGATTGGATCTCCGCCCCCCCCGAGATCCACTCACCCCCCTCTGGGGGCCCTCTATTGGGCTCTCTTGGGGCCCTCGTGGAGCCCTCTGGGGAGCTTGTTGGGGGCCCTCTTGGAGCCGTCTTGGGCCCTCGGGTCAGCCTGATTGGATCCCCGCCCCCCCCGAGATCCAATCACCCCCTACTGCGGGACCTCTTGGGCCCTCTTGGGGCCCTCTTGGAGCCCTCTGGGGGGAGCCCTCTTGAGCCCGTCTTGGGACCCCGGGTCCGCCCGATTGGATCTCCGCACCCCCGAGACCCAATCACCCCCCTCTGGGGGCCCTCTTGGGCCCTCTTGGAGGGGGCTCTGGGGTCCGAGAGGGCCCCAAGAAGGCTCCAAGAGGCCCCCAAGAGGGCCCCAAGGCGCCTCCACGATCATGGAACCTTCCTGGGGCCCTCTTCGGGGCCTCTTGAAGCCGTCTTGGGGCCTTCTCGGGCCCCTCTGAGGGCCCTAGGAATGGCCCAAGACGTCATGATCCTCACAGCGGATCCCCACTGCAGCCGCGCACCCAGGGACACTGTAAGATCGTTCGGCCCCCTCACTCTGATTTACAGGGGAGAAGAGCTTCACACGCTTGCATGGCGGCGCTTCTGACCCAGTTCGCTGATTCATATCAATTCATATCTGAATGACTTGGCAGGTGGCTCCTCGGACCCGGGGTGGGCGCCGTTGTCGCCAGAGGAGTCGTCGGCAACAGGGCTCGGGGAGCCAGACAAGTCATTGACAACGGGGTCCGAGGAGCCATTCGACGAGTCACTGTCTACGCAGGGGTGACCAGCACCGCGCAGCTCGCGCGGGCCGCCAGCGACAGTCGCACGCCCAGAGCGGTGTGAGAGAGTTAAACTTCCTATTCCTATACCTCTTCCTCTTCCCCGTCAATCTGCCCCGCCTCCTCCACCTGCGTTTCTTCCGCCCTCCCCTCGTCCTCATCCTCCCCTCCCTTCCCTTTCCACCTCGCCCCGCCCCCCGGCACCTCCTCCTCCTCCTTCTCCTCTTCTCCCCCCATCCTCTTCCCCCCCTCGCCTCCCCCTCTCCTTCTGGAGATGTCAAAGGGGCGGGCGCCGCGGCCCTCGACGGCCTCGGGCGCGCCGCGCCGAAGGCGGCTGCCGGTCTCAGGAGCTTTCAGGAATTTGCCCCCTTCCTCCTGCATTTCGGCTTCGTCTGCCCTCCCCGCCCTCCCTGCTCGCATTTGCTGCTGGCCCCCTGGGCCCTGGGCCCCGGGGCATCGAACTCATCGGTGGCCAGTCCTTGAGCCCCAGAGGCTACGGCTACGGCTACGTCTACGTTTACGTTTACTTTGCATCGATCTTCAATGCTTGCACTGAAGGACCCCCCTAGCGGACATGGGAGTTTTGCTCGAACATTTGATTGGGTTGTCTCTCAATACATTCGTACTAAAATTTGCTCAAGCTCGGGGCCAGGACCGCGCATAGTCACTGCCGCAGTCGCCCTGTCATGGCTTAATGATGCTTAAGCCTTAAATGCTTAAGTCTTAAGTCTCGATGCGTTTCGAAGCCCCCGCCTTGGCCCCGAGCCCCGTGCTGGACGCGCATATGGCCGCGCGTCTTTCCAGTGTTCGGCCCTCGTGTGGCTGGGCCCCCATGGGGGCCCTCGGCGCGCGGATGCGTCCTCTGCAGGTGGATCCAGCCGAGCGCGTGCGCGCGCGTGCATTGAGTTGCCGAAAGGCATAATCAGCGCCCCGGGTCCCAGAGAGCCATTTTAGCTCTGCAGTGAGGTAAGTCGCATTTTCGTGCGACCCGCCAACTACCAGGTACCGACGTTCCCTTGGCATTTCATTGTCAACAGATCGACTGCCGGCCAGAGATGGCCGACAGCAACAACGTCGTGAATGGTGAGACGAAGATGGACGTGGATTCTTTTGAGGTCCCTGTCTTGGCGTGCTTCTCGTGTCACCGGAAGAGTTCGCATACCCAGTGGAATTGCTATGACGTGTACAAGCGCTCGACGGGCGATGCGCGCGTGCCGGTGAAGGACATCTGCGCCCCTTGCGCGTTGGGCGCGACCCTCGGTCAGTTCGGCACCTTCGCGCAGGTCAGGGAGAAGTGCTCTGCGGACAAAGGGTTTGGTGAGCAGCTCTGGGCCGCTGGGGCGATGGCCAAGGCTCGCGGCATCACAGAGCGCGAGAAGTTCCCGCAGGAAGCAACCGACGGGGTGACCTCCACCAAGGTCCGCGTACAACAATTTGCCAGGATGACGGACGAGGCGGGCGTCAAGGAGCACTTCGGCAAGACGCCCGAGCAGCTCGGGATTTCAATGTGGGAGTTCGATGGCCAGTTTGGGAAGAAGGTCGGCTACGTCATCGAGGACACGTCCAAGGAGCCGGTGATCACCTTCGAGATCGAGATAGGCTCGGAGCTCAGGGTCGCCAAGATGAACCCCTCCAGGCAGATACGCGCTGGCCAAGGTACCGACGCCTTCAACAATGGGGTGCTCACCGATCGCAACACCTTCCCCGCCTACAGCGCCGCGCACCTCGAGAACAAGGTCTCGGAGATCAACAAGCAGGAGCTCGAGGCGCAAGTGGCTAGAGCGGAGGCTGGTGCTGCTCCGCCCATCGCAACAGGCAACACTGGAGTGGCCGAAGCTGCCGAGAGGGTCGTGGAGGTCGGCATGAGCCTGGACGAGGACGAAGGCTGGGACGCCGATGCGCCCAGCAAGAAGAGGGCCAAGAAGGGGGAAGGCAAGGGGGCTGGCCGCAACAAGGGCGGCAAGGCCAAGGGGGGTGGTCGCGGCAAGGCCCCGGCAAGTTCTGCTGCCGCACGCGCGGCCCCGGCAAGTTCTGGCGCCGCTGCTGCCTTGGCCATCCCCAAGATGATGTCGCCGATGAAGCTGCCGCCAGCGTCGATCGGGGGAGGACCTGCTGGGACCCCTGAGAAAGCGGAGTCGGCCCCTGGTGACGATGCGAGCCAGTTCGGCGACGTCATCACCCCTGTTGGCAAGCGCAGGACCAGGGCACCAGACGACTACATCTCGCAGTTGGGCCAGTACGAGTCGATCCTCAATGGGTCGTACAAGACCGTGCTCAAGGACACCTACCAAGTGACCCGCCTCATGAACTCCCTTGTGGACGACTCCAGCGGGAAGGTGTCCAACCCGAAGTTGTACACGAAGCTCAAGCAAGCGAGGGAGAAGGCAGTCGTGTGCAAGGAGTTGACGCCTGACAACATTGCCATCGCAGATGCGGAGGTCTTGCGGACCAACACCAAGGCCGTGATCAAGTTCGTCTCACCGCTCCCCGTGATCACCCGGGTGGCTTTCTGGCACCGCGCTATCAAGATGGCCGTTGTGGAGTGCAGGTGGGCGGACTTGATGATTCTACTGAGCGCGCAGCCGTCGGAGGACCGAAGGGCGTCCAACTTTTTCTCAGCACTTACCTCTCTACCTCTTCTCGTCTTCTCCTCGTCACCGCCCTTCTCTGCTCCCAGGTCTTCGCCTTCCTCGCCTCCGTCTTCGCCCTCGCCATCCCTTTCCTCCTTGCCCGGAGTCGATCGCCTCGGACAAGGGGGATGGGGGCGGGAGAGGACGACGACGAGGACATGGGCGAAGGAGCGGTCAAACATAGGGGCGATGACGAGGAAGGGAGGTGGATGAGGAGAAGGGTTGCGGCCGCTCGGCCCTCCGACATTACAGAGGGAGTAACTGCGCGGCACAGCGTTGCCGACGCCTTCGCCGAGATCGGAGAGGAGCGGGGGGTGGACAGGGGGAAGCAGGGGTTTGCTCAGCTCAGATTTCTCGCGCTTGACGCTGCCGAAACATCAAATTATCTGGTGGTGGGGTCTTGTGAAATCCAGGCGCTATGCCGCTAATCCATTGGGCTAGCTAGCAGCTATCTGCTCGCCACGTTCGAGCTTCGCAAGTTCGATCCAACGGGTCGTTTGCTGGGTCGTGCAGGGTATTTCAGGGTCGTTTCCAGTCGTGTTTTGCAGGGGTCTGTACAGGGTCTTTCGAATGGATGGTTGCAGGCTCTTAGCTTGTCATTGCAGGGGTCTTCGCAGGGGTGTTTCTTGCAAGGTTTATTCCAGAAGGGGGTCCAGGGGTGATGGTGGTGACTAGGAGGTCATGAGAAGTTGGAATAATGAGCAGGGCTGGTGGGACTTCGGGGCCCTGGGCCCCCCGGCCAGGCCCTTAGTTTCTATCCCTGGTTTGGGGGTGGGGCCCAGCCCGGTGCGGGAACATCCCTCGCGTGAAGCTGCTCGCTCGCTCGCTCTCCCTGAGAATGTGCTCGCGTCGGTTGGCCTCGGGTTTTTTTGTTTTTCAGGAGCTGGCGGTCCGGCCACGGACTATGGCCGTGCAGGGTCTGTCGTGCACCCTGCCAGGCCTGTCGTAGACTCTTCGTAGACTTTGGCGGGCCTGGCTTGGGCCTTTCCTGGCCCGAGGGGGAGGCCCGCAAAACTTACCAACTGCCCCCATGCACCATTGTAAGCTCTGCCGGGTAACGGCCATCCTGGCGCCCAGACCAGCACCCAGAGGATATCGAGACGACTTTCCAGGGTGACCCGATCGTGTTCTGCTTCAGCCAGATCTACCCCGACTTGCAGGGCCTGGACGCGAAGGTCGATTGTTTCTTGGATGTGGTAGTCGAGCGCATATTGATGCCCATGGTGGTGTCAACGTCTATGGCCGATCGGCACTGTTGCATGTTGAATGCGGCTAAAACAGTCGTCAACGCAATGCAGGCGTTCAAAGACGTCGAGACACAGAAGCTGCCTGTCGTATGGACTGAGGCGGCATCCATCATCCGAGGGGTGGTCGGCCTCTTGAACCCCATGCCGGGTGCCATGGGCTGCACCGAGGAGGACATCGATTTCGCCGTCTCTGCTGGGTCGGCAGAGGGCCGCGCCATTACGGGAAGCCTCCGCGACGTTGGCGACCCCGAGAAGGTGACGGAGTCTGGCGCCAGCTTGGAGATTCTCCAGAATACCATTGCCACGGATCCCCTGTTCTGTCAGAAGTACGCAGAGTGCGAGACGGTGTTGCTCACTGAGGGCGGCGCTGCGACACTGATGGAGAACTGCATGGACATCTTGACTGGGGAGCTCAAGTTCTTCGACGACCTTCCTACCGAGGGGGATTTCCAGCTCAGCGAAGACGAGGGCGACGCCGCTCAAGCTCTGTGCGCTGTGAAGTCTTTGACGAAGGTCGTGGTTGCCCTCCCCCAGGTGGTCTCTGGTCTCCGCGCAGGTGCGACGCTCAAGATGGAGACGGCCTTGTTGGCGAAACTTGACGTGGCTATTCGCGTGGTCTTGGGCTCCCCCCAGCTGGTCCAGGCAGCGATGCTGCTCGAGTTCTACCCAGCGTTGGAGGAAGCTGTCAACACTTGCAAAGACGTGGAGTTGAAGATGAAGTTGAAACTCAATCTCAGCAAACTTTCGGACGCCCAGCATGCCAGTGCATCGTTCCAGAAGCTATGCAAGCTCACGCAGGCCGTCGAGGGTGCCAAGAGCGGTGACTGGGACGCGTTGACTTCGCAGTTGCCTGGGTGCAAGGGCTTGTTGTTCAGCATCGGCGACAGGAATCGAGAGATCGTGGATGCGTTCTTGAATGAGAGGGTTTCTTACGTGGCTACCCAGCCCCTGACTGAGTGGGCCAATGCGATGACGGTGAAGACTCTTGTCGCGCTCCAATGCTTGTGTCGCATTGCGGCGCCCGTGCCGGCAGCTTACGACGGCCTCCTCAAGACAGCGATCAGTTTGATCCATCTCCATGGCAAGATCACGTCCTTCCCTGGCGCTGAGGAGCGCCTGAACAAGTTCTTCGGGAAAAAGGGTGACGAGACGCAGGAGAGATGTCTTTGCGTCTCCGTTTTTTCTTGCTGTCGCCTCCGCCCGGGGGTGGGGGAGGAGGAGTAGGCGGGGTGGGAATGAGGAGGATGAGCGAGGAGGGGGGCTCAGGGAGGAGTTTTTCTCTGGCACGGCTTTGGAGTGAATGCGGAACAGAGCACCGCTACCAGATCGATGAGCTCATCCAGATTTGCCAGAAGGATCGCCCGCCTGTCGTCGACACGAGCGGCGTTCCCAGCATCCGTGATCACTACAAGCTCGACGCCGAGTTCGACAGGACGGTGACTGATTGCCAGACGCTGGCCTCGGACTGCATCAAGAAAGGAGCTGAGATGATGGTAGAAAGCACGAAAACACTCCTGGCTGAGTTTGAGCCGACCGCACTTGGCGGCAGTGACAACAACGAGTCATGGAAGGCCAAGGTGGACAATGCAGCCGATGTGCATCAGGTGGCCGAGGCGGCCAAGTCGACCTTGCTTACGATCAACATGCCTACGTTCACTAAGCAGTGTACGGACCTGGAGAAGTCGGTCTCCAAGACGTCCGCCTTCATCCATAAGTACAAGGATATGCCGTTCAATGGCTTTGATTTGTCGCCAGAGCTGGCCTGGTTAGAGCAGGTCGTGGAAGTGGTCCGTGCAGGCAGGATCACGATCGCAGAGTTCACGTTCCTTGATCCCGCAGTCACCCGCGAGAAGGTCTCGAAGGAGTTGAAGCTCTTGAAATCCTGCGGGGCTTCCCCGAGCAAATTGCATCCTGCGCTTCACGCGCGCGCGCAGCAGATTTTGGCCGATCAGAAATAATGTGCCTTGTAGCGGGGGCTCGGTGCAGCTGGCTGGTCAGCCAACCCACTCCACGTGGGATCTGTTTTATTTTTATCTTTGCAGCAGGCTGTCAGCCTCTGGTGACCTTGATTGGAGATGCGCGGGCTGCAGTCATTATGCTTGCCCGGTGCACTGAGTTCGTTCGAGTTGTAGCTCGGTCCTTCGGTCCCTTTATCTTGTTTTTCCAAGCGAGTCGAAGCCTTGGCGGGCTCCTGGGCCCACGACTTGGGGCCTGGGCCCCAGGCCTACTCCACCTGCCCTGCTATTTGAACTTACATCGTCCTTGGGTCGCCCCGCCTGCCCGGCCCTAGCGGCCCTAGCGGCCCTAGCGGCCCTAGGCCCTAGCGGCCGTTGCTAGCTCAGGGGGCCCTGGAGCTCAAGTCCTAAGGTCCTAGGTCCTAGACTTTGCTTGGCCCCCTGTGGCCCTCACGCGGCACAACTGCTCAGACTAGAAGCTAGACTAGACTCTAGACTCTAGACTCTAGACTCTAGACACTAGACTCAGACTAGTGACTAGACACTAGAGAGTAGAGCGACTAGGCTACTCCAGACTCTAGACTCTAGACTCTAGACTCGAGGCTAGGTCCTAGTCTCCTAGTCCTAGGTCCTAGGCTTCAAGCTTATCGAGGATCAGAAATCTTGAGACTCTGGAGTCTGCCATGAACCACAGGCTGGTCCTATCCAGCTTGGCGCGTGCGGCTGACAGCGGCCGCGGAGCCGCTGGGGCACACTCAGACGCCCCACACGCAGCTCACTTGCGTGTATCACGACGAAGTCTTTTCGCGCCATTCCGTCGGCAGCCCTCCATCCTCCCTCATCTCTCCTCCATCCAGTCTCCCCCGCCCTCTCCTCCTCCCCCCATCCGCATTTCTCCCTCCTCCCGCCATCCCCTCCGCATGCTCCCTCCGACCCTCTCCTCCCTCCTCTCGCGGGCCGACCAGGTGCTGATGACGCCATATTTTTCTCCGGCTTGACATGTGATTCCTCGCCCCTGCACCCCCCTCCAGCGCGTTTCGATATCCGATATCCTTCCATTCCTTTTTGGCCTGAGCTTCGCAGTGCAGCCGCACGTGCCAGAGTAGAGAGTAGAGAGAGAGAGAGAGAGAGAGAGAGAGAACAAACAAAAAAGAAAGAAAGAGAGAGAGAGAGAGAGAGAGAGAGAGAGAGAGACTGAGGGGGGCCACGACGACGACGATGACGATGACGATTGGGACCTTACAGACTCCAAGAGAGAGAGAGAGAGACACACACACAGAGAAAACGATATAGAGGCGACAGAGAGAAGCACAAGTTCCGGAAATCGAGAGCGAGAGGGATAAATATATGGATAGAATTGGATAGATAGAGTCCTAGAGTCCTAGAGTCCTAGAGTTAGAGTCTAGAGTCTAGAGTCGAGTCTAGAGTCTAGAGTGAGAGCGAGAGGGATAGAGTCTAGAGAGAGAGAGAGAGAGCGAGAGAGAGAGAGAGATACAGTAAGTGCAGCGGCAATTCCTGTGCACGGGGCCTTTCGTGCCAAGGTGGAGGTGCATGCCGCCGTTTACTTTTCTTCCCCGCCGTCGTGGGCTTCCGGGGCGATGGTCTCAGGGAGCTGCGGTGGCGCGTCCTGCTGTGCGCGTGTCTTAACTTAAATTATTATTGAAGACTTAGCGTTTCGAGATGAGAAAAACAAGGGACCAAAGGGCTCGGCAAGGAGCCGAAGGGAGTCGCAAGCGGCTGGGCCCCGGCCCGATCTGAGTAGGACCGGAGGAGGAGGAGCAGGAGGAGGAGGATGGGGAGGGGGAGGCCCGGTGGTGGAGGGGGCCCGGGGGAAGAGGACACATGGTTTAACTTAAGTTGCAGTTGCATGTCACGCGTGACATTGCGACCTACAATTTCAGGTTGTGTTTTGGCCATGGCTTTTCGGGGTCTGGTAACAATGACACCGCAGAAAACCCCGAACAGACGTCCGAGCGAGGCGACCCCCTCTTGAAGCGGGGGCCCTCTGAGGGCCTGTCTTGGGACGCTCCGAGGAGCTCGGAGTTCGGAGGAGCTCGGAAGGGCTCTTGGGGTCCCAATTGCGGGCCCTCTTGGACCCTATGGGGCTCTAATTGGCACAAGGCGACTTTTGAGGGGGATTGCCCAAGAGTGGCCCCGAGAGAGTCCCCCTAAGGCCCAATGCGGCTCCAAGAGGGGCCCAAGGGGAACCAAAAACTACGTTGAAGCGAGATGCCGCGGCATCTCGCTTTGTGGCCCACTGGCCGAGAAATGGCGGCAGACCTGGAAGACCCCCTTTCCCTCAAGACACTTCTGGCTCACGGCAGGCCCGCGCCGGTGTCGACCTCGGCGTGCCGCCCAGCCCGAGCTGCGAGGGGCCGCTCTCTGACTTCTGCCCGCGGCGGCCCAAACTCCCGACGGGCGCTCCCTGACCCCCCCCCCGCCCGAGCCGCTCCAGGAGGCCCGTCTGGAGTGCCGACTCCGTCGTCGGTCGTCGTCGTCGTCGTCGTCGTCGTCGTCGTCGTCGCTGGCGTCGGCGTCGGCGTCGGCGTCGGCGTCGGCATCGGCGTCGGCGTCGGCGTCGTCGTCGTCGTCGGGGGTGGGGGTCCTGGGCAATTTAGGTAGAAGAACACCTTGTACGATACATCGGGGAACATCCAGCAGAATATTTCATGCGACAGCGAAGTCCGCGAGTTAATATTAATCATTATGCTCAGGGCCTGGCAACCACCAGATAGGCTCGAAAATGAGAACGTGTCACCCCTCGGTCTCCACCTCGGTCTCACACGCCCCTTTCAAGCGGTTACTTCCGAGCGTATCTGGTGGTTGCCAGGCCCTCTGCATAATATTGACTCGCGGACTTCGCTGTCGGATGAAGTATTCTGCTGGATGTTCCCCGATGTATCGTACAAGGTGTTCTTCTACCTCAATTGCCCGCGACCCCCACCCCCGACGACGACGACGACGACGAAGCCGACGCCGACGCCGACGCCGACGCCGACGACGACGACCGACGACAAATTAGGATTGGAAACAGATGGCGCGCGTAAACCACATGTTCGGAGACTGCGTCCCCCTGGCGATGGTAGTTGGGCGGTCTCCTACTCGAACTCCTCCTCCTCCTCCTCCTCCTCCTCCTCCTCCTCCTCCTCCTCCTCTTCCTCCTCCCCTTCCTCCGTCCCCGCGAGCGCTCCTTCTCCGTAGGCACTGCTACTGGAACCCGCCCGAGGATTGCTTACTTTCGAGAGGGGGGCAGGCCGCGGGGGCGAAACGCTGGGGCGCTCGAGCGAGAAGATTTTATCCTACTCGCATCCTCCTCCTCTTCCAACCTCTCACGCCCTCTCCGCCCATCTCCCTTAAGGCCCCCAGAGGTCCTCCTCCTTCTCCTCCCCCTCCTCTTCCTCCTCCTCCTCCTGTCCCTCCTTCCCCTCTCGAGGACGACGAAGGCGAGGGCGGCGAGGATTAATGATTATGAGGCGGAAGTCAACGGCACATGGAGGAGGAGGAGGAGGAGGAAGAGGAATGGGAGGAGGAGGATTGAATTGTTGACAACATGCGGCATGGATTTGGGTCGATCAATTCCAAGGGCGCATGGGCGCGACGATAGGTGATTTATAATCAAAAAGGGCATCCTGAAACGCGCGCCTCTGAAATCGATAGGTTCAAAAGACAGCGTGCGTAGTTCGATAGGCGCTCGCGACCGCTGGCGTGCATCCAAACATTGCCCCCTGGCGAAATCAACAGAATGTCTGCTAAATATATTCGCATGGTATGTTGGCATCCATTAGGAAATCGTAGTCTCAGTACTACGCTGAGAAAGCGAAATCGCATGACGCATTCGCACGTTTGTGTAGTACGTCGTGGATTGCTACGCTATGCTATGCCGCATGCTTATATCATCATAGTCTTAGTACGATTCAACAAAGACAGTGGTATGCTTGTGCTGTGCTACAATGTAGTCGGCTTGGCGCGATAGCAGCCGATCGATTTTCAAGTCACGGGGTAACTGCTTGGGTGACGACGACGCCGCCGACGACGACGCCGACGCCGACGCCGACGCCGACGACGATGACGACGACGACGACGACGCTGACGCCGACGCCGCCGACGACGACGACGACGATGACGACGATGACGACGACGACGCGACGACGACGAAGGCGACGCCGGCGACGATGACGACACCGGCGACGACGACGACGCCGACGACGACGCCGCCGACGCCGACGCCGACGCCGACGCCGAAGCCGACGCCGACGCCGACGCCGACGCCAACGCCGACGACGACCACGACGACGACGACGACGACGACGACGACGACGACGACGACGACGACGACGACGACGACGCCGACGCCGACGCCGACGCCGACGCCGACGCCGACGCCGACGCCGACGCCGACGCCGACAGCGACGCCGACGCCGGCGACGACGACGACGGCATTGCATTAGCCTTAGCAGAATTAGGCTAAACCTAAGCCGCTTAAGCCTAAGCCGAGCCCTGAGCCGGAAGTCTTACGCCCAAGCTTCTGGCCGTGAGGCCTAAGCCCTGAGCCTTGAGGCTTGAGCCCTAGCCAAACCCGAAGTCCGAAGCCTCTAAACCGTTTAAACCGAAGCCCTCAGCCCTCAGCCCTGACCCTGAAGTCCTGAGCTTCAGGCCCCAGGCCCTAGGCCCAAAGGCCCTTGGCCCTTAGCCTTGAACCCGAAGCCCTACGCCTTGAGCCCTGATCCCTAAGCCCTGAGCCGTAAGCCTTAAGCCTTACAGCTCTGAGCCCTATGCCCTGAGCCCTAAGCGCTGAGCTCTGAGCGCCGAGCCTTTGCGCCGCGCCGTTGCGCCGTGAGACTTGAGCCTTCAGCAGCCTTCAGCAGCCTTGAGCCGTGAGCCCTCAGCCGCAAGGCCAAGGTCCTGAGCCTTTGGCCCGAGCCGTAAGCCCGTAGCCCAAGACCTGATCACTGATCACTAAGCCCTAAGCCTTGAGCCCCAAGCCCTGGGCCCCAAGCCTTGAGCCCTCAGCCTTAAGCATTGAGCTCTTATGATAGACTCTTATGTTTTTTTACATACCCTCTGCGCGCATCCGATGTTCTTCTCCCCTAGAAGGGCGCTGGCCCAGGGTTCTCTTTGAGTAGGTAAACCTGTCCCCGGTGACTCAACTGAGGTGGGCCGGCGGTCGAGGTGGGCCGGCGGATTGCAAGTTGAGGACATCTCTGGCGAAACGCTTATGTTTGAAATCCCGATCGATAAATCGCAAGGCGCGGGCCACTCTTTCGCGTGTTGAGGATGTCTCGAGCGAAGCGTTTGCTCCGCAGAGTTACCGAGGCGCCGAGGATGCTACAGAGTCAGCGCAGCACGCCACGACCACGCCCCAGCACGACCACCCCCCAGCAAGACTCCCCCCCAGCACGACCACCCCCCAGCACGACCACCCCCCCCCCCCCAGCAAGACCGCACCCCAGCACGACAATTCCCCAGCACGACCACACCCCAGCACGACCAAACCCCATCACGACCAAACCCCAGCACGACCACACCCCAGCATTACCCCACCCCAGCAAGACTCCACCCCAGCAAGACCATCACCCAGCACGACCTCACCCCAGCATGACCTCACCACAGCACGACCACACCCCAGCACGACCACGCCCCAGCACGACCACGCTCCAGCACGACCGCGCCCCAGCACGACCACCCCCCAGCACGACTACCCCCCCAGCACGACCACCCCCCAGCACGACCACCCCCCAGCACGACCACACCCCATCACGACCACTCCCCAGCACGACCACACCGCCTTGGTTGAGTGGTTGCCTGTCGTCGTGGAATGTTTCGTGGGGTGTCTCGTGGACGCCCGGGGTGTCTCGTGAGATGTCTCCAGGAAAACGTTGAAAACGGTCGCCCGTGTCTCGTGGAATGTTTCGCTGGGTGTCTCGTGGAAATACCCGTCGCCCAATGCGGCGTCGTGAAAACGTTTCTATGCATGCAGTTATATATCCTTTCCCTTTCCGGATCCGTGGGCCCATCATGTTCATACTATGGTTTCGTGTACATGCGGCATCGTGGACACGCGGCCCCAAGCTGGCCAAGGCTGGCCCAAGCTGGCCCAGGCAGGCCCAGGCTTGCCCAGGCTGGCCCACGCTGCCACAGGCTGGCCCAGGCAGCCACAGGCTGGCCCAGGCTGCCCCAGGCTGCCCCCAGGCTGGCCCAGACGGGCCCAAGCTGGCCCAGGTTGCCAAGTGGCCCAGGCTGCGTCAGGCTGGCCCAGGCTGACCAGGCTGGGCCTGGCTCGGCAAGGCTGGCCAGTCTGCCCCAGGCAGCCCCAGGCTGCCCCAGGCTGGCCAAGCTGGCCAAGCTGGGCCAAGCTGGGCCAAGCTGTTCCAAGCTGGCCCAGGCCGGCCCAAGCTCCAAAGTGGCCCAGGCTGGCCCAAGCTAGCCGAGGCTGGCCAGGCTGTTCCAGGCTATTCCAGGCTGTCCCAGGCTGGCCCAGGTTGGCCCAGGCTGCCAGGTGGCCAAAGCTGGCATCTGTATCAGCATCATTCTGTATGTCATGGGCCGTCATGGGTCTTGGGCGGGTGGGACACCTAAGTTATGCCGCTGAGCCTTACGCCCTGAGTCCGTAGCCCTGCCCCCCAAAGCCTGGAGCCCCTAAGCCGCAGCCCTATACCCTGAGCCCGACGCCACGAGCCCTAAACGGCCCTGAACCGTGCGCCTTGAGCCCTGAGCCCGAAGCCTTCACAGCCGTAAATGCATCATCATCATCATCATCAACATCATCATCATCATCATCATCCTCATCATCATCACCATCATCATCATCATCTTCAGTATCATCATCATCATCATCATCATCGCCATCGTCATCGTCATCATCATCAGCATCATCATCATCATCATCAGCACCATCATCATCATATGTATCACACGCCCTGAAGCCTTAAGCAGCCCATGAGCCCTGAGCCCTAAGCCTTGATTGAGTCCTGAGCGCCAGGCCTTAAGCCCTGAGCCCTAATCCCATCGCCCTGAGCCCTAAGCCCCGAGGCACATGCACCAAGCCCTCAGCCCGAGGCCTTGAGCCCCGAGCTCTAAGTCCTGAGCCCTGTGCCATGAACACTAGGCCCTGAGCCCTGAGCCCCAGGCCCCATGCCGCATTGTGCCCTAAGCCTTAAGCCCCAGGCCATAGGTCCTGAGCCAGTCGCCCTGAGCCCGTTGCCCTGAGCCGCAAGCTCTATGCCATGAGCCCCAAGCCCTGAGCCTTCAGCCCCGAGCTCTAAGCCCTGAGCCTTGAGCCCTGAGCCATAAGCCCTAAGCCCTAAGCCCTGAGCCTTGTCTCATGAGCTCTAAACCCATTGCAAATGCCCGAATCCCTGAGCCCTCAGCCCTGAGCCTTGGGCTCTGAGTCCAAGCCCTGGGCCCTGAGCCCTGGCCCCTGAGCCCCAAGTCCTGAGCCCGAAGCCCTGAGCCTTCAGCCCTGAGCCGGAGCCCTGAGCCATCGGCCTCAAGCCCTAGCCCTAAGCCCCAAGCCCAGGGCCCCGAGCCATGAGCCCGAAGTCCTAGAAGCCCTAAGCCGCTATAGGCTATAGGCTATAGGCATAGGCTATGCCGCTATGCCGCATGCCGTAAGCCCTGAGCCCTAAGCCCTGAGCCCAGAGCCCTGAGACTCCTGCCCTAAGCCGCTGCCTTAAATCCCAAGTCCTACTAAACTAAGCTTTCTAGGCCCTAAGTCCTGCGCCTTGAGGCCTGCCCTAAGCTCCGAGCCCTAAGCCCTCCTAAGCCTTGAGCCGCCCTGAGCCTTCAGCCCTATGCCCTGGGAACCTGGGCCATAAGCCCTCAGCCGTAAGTCCTAAGCCCTGGGCCCTTAGCCTACCTATAGCCTAGCCCAATAGCCTATAGCCCATAGCCTATAGCCTATAGCCTATAGCCTAGGGCCTATAGCCTATGAGTTGCCCATAAGTTTTAAGCCCTGTGCTCTCAGCCCTAAGCCAGAAACCCTGAGCCCTGAGTCCCGATCCTCGAAACATTTTCATGTTGAGAAACAGCCAGTATGAGATATGAGTGCAAAAGGCCAGGGACCCATGTTGGGAAAAGCCGGGGAGCCTCATGGGACATCTTGGACGTCTCCTGGGAGTCTTGGCGAGGCCTCTTGGGCCCCTCTTGGAGCCTCCTGGGCGCCTCTTGGGGTCCTCCTGAGGCACCCTTGGGAGCTTTAGTGGCGCTCTTCGGGCCACCTTGGAGGACATCGATCAAAGAAGGAGGGTTCCGGGCTCCCCAATCAGGGTCACCCCCGAGGGCCGCGATCTTTGTGAGGGGTGGCAAAAAAATGACCCTCCCAGGGGCACATCTTGGACGCTCCAACCCCTCGCCGCGCCCCACGTCCAGGTCCAGGGGGGGGCGGGGGGGGAGGGGTAAACCCTTCCCCGAAGGGGAAGAAGGAGGTTGGAAGAGGAAGCTCATTAGACCACCTACGTCCAGAGGGCTGGTGGTATTCATGTGTAGCATCATCGTCGTCGTTACCATCACCATCATCATCGCCGCCATCATCATCATCACCACCACCATCATCATCACCATCACCACCATCAACGTCACCACCATCACAATCACCAGCATCAACATCCTCATCACAATCACCAATCATCATCATCATCAGCAGCAGCATCATCAGCATCATCAGCATCATCATCATCATCAGCATCATCATCGGTCTGGGCCTCGTTGGCCCTGGCGCCCCGCGGCCTGCGGGCCCTCCGCATGCCTGGGCCGCGGGTCTCTCGGCCGGCAGGCCCGCGGGCCTGGCGGAACAGGAGGATTGTGGGCCAGGTCCCCTAGAGAGAGGGAGTGAGGGGGAAGGGGGGCAGTGCTCGTACATGCACCCCTCCGATCACCACCCTTGCCCCCGCCCCTCCATGGCCGGCCGAATCGGCCACGCCAGGGCGCGGCCGCGCCCATCCCGCGCCCGCCGGGCGGCGCGGATCGGGCCAAAGAGGAGGGAGAGGAGGGCAAGGAGGAGGAACAGGAGGCAAATCGGCAACCCGCTTCCAGGAAGTGAGGGTTTTGGCAAGGGGCCGTTGCGTCGCCGCGGCTGGACTCGGCTCGAATGCCGGGGGCTCGACCCCGAGGCCCGACGCCGCGGGGCCCCCGCCCGGGGATTGGCCCGCGGGGGCCAGACCTGGCATGCGGCATCCAGTTTGTTCCCCTGGTACCCTCGCGCCTCACCCCTCCACTTTCAGCCCTTCTCCCTCTCCCTTCTGGCGCTCTCCCACCTCGCCCCCTCTCCTTCCGACCTCCGCCCACGTGCGTCCTCGGCTTCTTTGGTTCATCGTGAGCACGTTCAGGGACTTCTCGGTGCCCTCCCCACATCCGCGGCGCCATACGTTGTGCGCGGCGCGGGGCCTCGGCCGGCATGCCTCCTTCGAACGCAGGGACGCTCGACAACTACAGCGACGTGCAGCCATCCATCGCGACATCGCACTCCCTGGCCACCTTGAAGGAGCGCGTGCACGAGAAGATGAAGACTCGCTTGGCCTTGGGCCCCCCGGCCCCCACTGACAAGCACCCCTACCCGCCGGCGGACTTGAAATGCAATTGCTGCAGGAGGGTCCTGCGCATGACGAGGAACCCCATCAAGAACTCCGAATGCCCTTTCTTGGAGATTAGTCGGCCCGGGTCACCAACGTGCAAGGTGTGCCGTAATGTAATAAATTGGGCGTACCGCGGCGTAAAGGACGTACCCAAGTTGCTCGAGACTGAGGTTGAGTTCATGAAGTTCACGCTCATTGTTTTCTTATGGGAAGAGCAGCACGCGTCAAATCCAGAGGGGAAGGTCAAGGCAATATATTTGGACGGCATCCCCCCGGAGTTGAAAGTCGTTGTCTTGCACGAGGTAGCCAAGTCCCTCGATTCGGTGGTGATCATCGGAGTGTTCTGGCCAGAGAAGATATGGAACGATACCCACCCCCAGCAGAAGATTCACAAGAAGGAGTTGACAACTCACACCCACGACGGCATCACTTACCGCGGCGTGGTAAAGAACAGCAGCTTCGGGAACCCAGATGGAACGTTCCTGCTACGCCAGACGTGTAGCAACAAAGCATCCAAGGTCACGGAGCACGCCAGTTCGGATACAGCAGTTCGCGGACTTGCGCAGATCAAGGATATCTTTAACGCTTTGATGGGTAGGCTCAGTGTTGTGACGACGCAGCTCGGAGGTGAGGCCAACGTCGCGGACGTCCAGGTCAGGATGAGGAGCAAGAAGGCCCTCGATGACAACCTCGACGATTTCTGGGACGAGAGCGACAACATGTTCGGCAGCAAGGGCGTCACGGCCAAGCGCGCCGCGGCGCCGTCTGAGGGCGAGGAGAAGGAAAGGCCGTCTTCCAAGAAACCGAAGGGCGGGGAGGGCAAGCGGCAGCACGAGCTCGACACGTCGGAGCAGGTCATCCTGAAGGCCACTCAATGGATTGCTTCGCTCGGGCAGGATGACATGGCTCTCGCAGTCACTGTCAAGAAGCATACTGCCGTCAGAGACGCCCTCAACGGCCGCTTGAAACAGAGCTGCTTGGATCTATACGCCGCCGATCTCCAGGAGGCCTCCAGCGTCGATGGCAACGGCAGGGGCATGGCAATATTGGAGAAACTTCGCAGTGCGCAGGCGCAGGTGGAGGCGTGTTCCGGCTGGGCCAGGGAGATCTCGGCGGCCAAGATGGACGTCCCGGAGTATTTCAAGCAGGCGTGCGTGGCGCAGGGAGCGGGCGTGACCATTGCTTTCGCGTGCACCGAGAAGGCTTGGAAGCAGATATGTGCTGACTTCTTCGAGGCGGAGAAGTTCGATGAATGGGCGCAGGCGCTCGTGGACGGCGCGAACATGATCCCGGCGGCTTTCAGGGGCCCGTTCCCCAGGAAGGAGGTCTTCCGCGAGCAGCGCATCCGGGAGACGATCACCAAGATGCTTCAGGGCGAGGGCCAGTTAACTATCTTGAGGCTCCTTCTCCTCCTGCTCCCTCTCATTCTCTTTCTATTCGTGTATCCTTCCATCCTCCCTCTCTTCCTACCCCTCCTCCACCCGCTCGCCCGCCCCCTCCCCCTCCTCCTCCGCCTCTCCCCCGTTCCTCCTCCTGTCCCTCCTCTGCCCTCCTTCTCCGCCCCCGTCCTCTCGGGTTTGGTTTTCTGTTTTCGAGAGGGCGTCGCGGCCCTTTTTTGTTGCTGGTCCAGGTCCGTCGGTTTCGGCCCCAGGTCGTTTTCACTAAGGGGAGGTTTACCCAAGGGAGGTTTGTCAACCGCCGATCCTCCTCCCCCTCCTCCCCGCCCCCTCCCCTCCTCCAGGAAAACGTGCAAGTCGTTGAGAGCCGCCGTCGCAGGCATGAGCTTAAACCCTTCGTTCCAGCAGCACCTCGTCGTGATAATCAACGCCGTGCTGATCGAGGAGTGCTCCGAGGATGACGTGGAGACCGTCTCCGCTGATCTCGCCAAGCTGACGTCAGGAGCGGGGGCATGGAGTTCGCCTTTTGGCAAAGCTCTCGAGCTGTTTCCGACGGGTCGAGATGTCCGGACGGCTGTCGCGGCGGAGTTGACGGCCGTCAAAGAGGTGGAGCAAGTCAGGGAGAGCTTGGACGCGACGCGTGAGATCACCGATCAGTGGCCGGATAATTTGAACCCTGAGGGCACCCCCCCTAAGTACGATGAGGAGACGTTCGACGAGTACGTTGCCGTCTGGGCAAAGTGGCAAGTGTTGGAGAGCCGCCTCACAGAGCGGGCAAAATCAAAATTCAGCGACATGGTTGATCTGCTGAGGGATAAAGTGGAGGTGCCGGGCATTCGATTGCAGACCATGCTGACGAACGGGTACAAGTCATCATTGAACATCGTGCTCAAGACGAGCAGCGATATGATCATTAATCTGACCAAAGCGCTCCAGGGCCACTTCCATCTGAAACCTACTGCCGCCCAGGTGAGTGAGCTGAAGGCAGCGCCGGGACAACGACGACGACGCCGACGACGACGACGACGACGACGACGACGACGGCGACGGCGGCGGCGACGGCGACGGCGACGACGACGACTACGACGACGACGACGATGAGGACGACGACGACGACTTTTCTGGAGTGGAGGCAACCGCAAAACAAAACAAGAAAAACTGAACGACGTAGATTTATTATGATTCTGATTCAGTGTATGATTTTTATTTATCGTCCGTAAACCATAATTGTTTTGTTTTGCGGTTGCCTCCACTCCTTAGCTTTCGGGCCTCTCCCCCTCTCCTCGCGCGGCAGGGCCAGTTCGAGAAGCTGGTCCCCGTCGAGGCCGACGCCTCGGGGCTGACCAAGCTGGCGCGGAAGTCCGTGCGCGACCAGTACGAGTCAGATCTCCAGAACATGATCAAGACACATCATTGCTTGGAGGCCGGCATCGCTGCAGTACTGGACGACGAAAGCATCAAGTCAGATTGCGTGCACGCGCTCTTGGGCACCGTCAACACCAGGTTGATGTGCGGCTCGTCGGATCACCCTGGCGAGTTGAGAAGCGCTTTCACGCTCTTTGGGGGTGCCTTCAAGGATTTGAGGGCGCCCGAACTCTGAAGCCTAGAGCTGCGTCCCAAATCCTAATCCTACAGCCTTGTGCCCCCTGGCGCATGTCCCAGAGCCCCGTGTCCAAGCCAAGTGGCGACGTGCGATGTGGTTTGGGGGCCGGGAATGGGGCGCGGCATTGAAATGGGGCATGGGTTCAGGGGGAAAGGGTGCGAGGGTATGGGACAGATGGGCCATGGGGTTCGGCATATAGGTAGGTTATTAGGCTATAGGCTATAGGCTATAGGCTATTAGGCTATAGGCTATAGGCTATAGGCTATGCTATAGGCTATAGCCTATAGCCTATAGCCTATAGCTTATAGCCTATAGCTATAGCCTAGCTGTAGGCGCTGGGAGGCTATAGGCTAGGCTATAGGGCGATATGCGATATAGGCTACAGGCTATATAGGCTATAGGCTAGGCTATAGGCTATAGGCGATAGGCTACTATAGGCTAGAGGCTAGAGGCTAGTAGTTAATAGGCTTAGAGAGCTATAGGAGGCGATAGGCTGGATAGCAGAGGCTAGGCTGCCTAGGCGGCTGGATGGGCTTAGCGGCTAAGCGGCTAAGGGCAAGATCTGGATGTGGGATCTGGTGCCCTGGGCTACTAGCTACTGGCTACTGGCTGGGCAATGGGCTACAGAGCGAAGGGCCGCAGCATAGCCGATCGTCCCCCTCGCAGGGATTCCTGACCGTAAAGTTGAGCAAGGTCCTGTTCGCGCGTGGCGGCGTGCTGGACACGTTCGGTTCGGCGGCGGCGAAGGTCGAAGCATCGGTGTCCAACGATATGGCCGAGGCGCTCATCTTAACCGCAGACAGCCTCCAGGGCGCAGTCCCCGCCAAGGAGGTCCAAGAGTATTCCTCCCTGGCAGTTACTAAATTTCTGTCGCATCGAGTTCCTTTGGCGAAGACCGTGAAGCTCGCTATCCAGGACAGTGACGGCGACACAGTGGAATACAATGTTTCTTGCGTTGCGCTTTTATGGGCCCCTTTCTTCGCCGACGCGCAGAAGAGCCTCGCCACCTTCAACGAGTTCGCGTCGAAGATCGTTCCCGTCGAAGGGTTGACCAGCGAGAACAGAGAGTCGGCGGTCACATCCATAGCGGACCTCTTGACAGAGTGCAAGAAGGTCTCGGACAGCCGCCGAACGGTTGACAACTTCAAGAAGCAGGTCGACGAGGCCAAGGCAGCCGGCGCGGAGATGCAGCAGATGCAGGGCGTGGACACAGTCTACTTTGCCATTGACGTCATGTGCGACCGGGCGACCAACGCCTTGAGTGAGGCGGCGAATCAGCTGTTCAACAAGATGAAGGCCACCGTCTCAGAGCTTCTCGAGAAGATCGGCGACCTTGAGAAGTACTTGGCCCGGCTCGACGACTCGAGCACGACCGTCACCAAGTCGGACCGCGAGGAGCTGTACAAGTTTGTGTGCACGCAAGATACGAGAGCCCTGTACCAAGAGTTCAGGTGGGTGAGCGACAACACTGCAGAACTTCGCAAGATGCTGGCGGAGTTCAACAACGGCGAGCCCATGATCAACTTCGAGACGGACGAGGTGTTCCAGCGCGCGGGGAAGCTTGCGGCCAGCAGCACAATGATGCAGTCCTTCTGGAGGCCCTTGAAACCAGAGGAAAGCCGAACCACCTTGGTCAGGCGGTGCGCGCGGGCTCTGAATCCAGATGTCCGCGGGGTCCTGATGAAGCCTCACGCGTGCGTGCAGCAGGCGTGCTCCAATTTGTCGGCCGTCACCGACGACGCAGATGACAAACCTGCGGAGGACAGACCTGCGGAGCAGGTCGAGCCCGCCGCCGAGGAGGTCGTTGTGGTCGATGCTGAGGCGGCGACCAGGCGCCGCAGCAGCCAGGGCAGCCAGGGCGGCGGCGCCCCCAAGCGGCCCAAGGCCCGCAAGTGATCAGGGTAGGGGCGCTGCGTCTCCAGCGTCCGGGGTGCCAGTGCGAGTGCACGTATGTTGTTCCTCACCTCTTCCGCCTCCTCAGCCACCTCCCCCTCTTCCTCCCCCCATCCCTCCTCCTTATGTTCCTCTTCCTCTGCCTCCTCCTCCTCCTCCTCCTCCACCTCCTCCTCCTCTCCTGTTCCTCCTCCTCCTCTTCCTCCTCGTCCTCCTCGTCCTCCTCGTCCTCCTCGTCCTCATCCTCATCCTCCTTCTCCTTTGCCTCCCCCCAGCCCCCGGCGGCCCAGCGAGCGCCCGCGCTAACCTCTTCGCCTTGCAGCCCCGGCCACACTCCCGAAAGGGGGGGGCAGGGAGGGCGGGGGGAACGGGGGGGGGAGAGAGAGGAGAGAGAGAGAGAGAGAGAGAGAGAGAGAGAGAGAGAGAGAGAGAGAGAGAGAGAGAGAGAGAAAGAGAGAGAGAGAGAGAGAGAGAGAGAGAGAGAGAGAAAAAAAAAGAAATAAATAAAGAAAGAGAGAGAGAGAGAGAGAGAGAGAGAGAGAAAAAAAAGAGAGATAGAGAGAGAGAGAGAGAGAGAGAGAGAAGGAGAGAGCAGGCAATGCGACTCACCGGCATCGAAGTACGAATTCGATTTAGGATTTCAGCGCACGTGGTGATTCACGGCGAAGCGGTGCTGTGGCGCGGCGCCCTGAATGGGGCATGGCATGGCCTTCAGCTCGTTGCTCCCTCCTCCTTCGCTCCCCCTCCTCCTCCTCCTCCTCCTCCTCCTCCTGCTCCTCCTCCCCCTCCTCCTCCTCATCCGCCTCCCTCCTCTTCCTCCTCCTTCCGCTTCACCTCCTCCGTCCGTGGCCCATTGTCCGACGCCCGTCAGCATTGCCGACGCAATATGCGAATGTGCGCATATGCGGCGATGTCCCATTTCCTCGCGCAACCGATGGTCAGAAAAAAGAGGACGCCTCGAACTCCGTGGATCGGTTTGAGGTCTTCTGTCCTTCGGGGGCCCTCCTCGTCGCCACGGCTGGACGCGGCTCGAAATGCTGGCGCGCTTGCGCCCCAGGAGGGGTCCGGGGGCCGATTTTAAAAGGGAGTCCGTCGACTTTGAGGGGGGGGGCGAGGAAGGGGAGATGTATGGGATGCGGCATGCGGATGCAAGGGATGGTATGGGATACGATGATATGATGGGCCATGGGCCATGGGATGGAAGGGATGCGGAAGACGGCGGAGAAGAGCGAGGAAGACGATGCCAAGGAGGGTGGAGCGCGCGACCCCCGGGGGCGCAAGCCCGGCGACACCTGGAACGGCAGCGCTCCCGCCCGGGGGCCCTGGTGACCCGGCAAGGGGCACGTGCTCTGTCTCGATTGCCAGGGCTGGCCGGCCGGCCGCGTCGGCGTCGTCGTCGTCGTCGTCGCCGCCGCCGCCGCCGCCGCCGACGCCGCTGCCGTCATCGTCGTCGTCGTCGTCGTCTTCGTCTTCGTCGTCGTCGTCGTGTTGGTCGTCGTCGTGTTCGTCGTCGTCGTCGTCGTTTTCGTCGTCGTCGTTGTCCTCCTCCTCCTACAACATATAATTTAATAAATTATATATTATATGATGTGAGTATAATATTAACCGTGTGGCACACTGCAAAGACCGCAAATAATACATAATAAAACGCGCCGTCGTCGTAGTCGTCATCGCCACCGTCGCCGTCGTCGTCGTCGTCGTCGTCCTGGTTCACGTAGCCGTCGCCGTCGCCGTCGCCGTCGCCGTCGCCGTCGCCGTCGCCGTCTCGTCGTCGTCGTCGTCGTCGTCGTCGTCGTCGTCGTCGAAAGCTCGGGTTGATGTCGCATATGCGCGTCGCAAATGGCCTTCGGCGGGGCCCGTGCGAAGCGGGGGAGGTGGTCGACATCGGGGGCGGGGGGTCGCGGCGGTGCCGACGTGATGTCAGGGGGGGGCTTGGGGCGACGTCGGGGAGGGCCCGCGGCGGGGCCCGCGCGATGTCAGGGAGAGGGGAGGGGGGGCCCGGGTGATGTCGGAGTGACGTCGGGGGGGGCGTCGGGGGAGCCTCGGGGGGGCGTCGGGGGGGGTGTCGGGGGAGTGTCGGGGGAGTGTCGAGGGGGGGTCGGGGGGAGTGTCGGGGGAGTGTCGGGGGAGTGTCGGGGGGAGTGTCGGGGGAGTGTCGGTGGGAGTGTCGGGGGGGGGGTCGTGGTGTTAGTATTATAATACCCAAAGCGCTCTTGAAAAACCTGTTTAAAGCGCCCCCCAGTATATATATATATATATATATATATATATATACATACATCTACGATGTATGTATGTATGCATGCATGGATGCATGGATGCACGGATGCATGGATGTACGGATGTATTGATGTATGGATGTACGGATGCACGGAGG
This sequence comes from Prorocentrum cordatum, assembly GCA_963575745.1. Classification (NCBI taxonomy): domain Eukaryota; class Dinophyceae; order Prorocentrales; family Prorocentraceae; genus Prorocentrum; species Prorocentrum cordatum. The sequence goes on along the minus strand of CAUYUJ010014327.1, from coordinate 946,483 downwards.
TATGGATGTATGGATGTATGGATGTATGGACGTATGGATGTATGTATGTATGGATGTATGTATGTATGTATGGATGTGTGTAGGTATGTATGTCTGTGTGTATGTATGTATGTATGTATGTATGTATGTTTGTATGTAGGTAGGTAGGTAGGTAGGTAGGTATGTGTGTATGTATGTATGTATGCATGCATACATGCAATGTATGCAATGTATGTAAGGTATGTGTATGTATGTACGCATGCATTTATGTATGTTTGCAGTGTACGGTAATGTAGTGTAGTGCAATGTACGGTAATGTAATGTATGTTATGGGTGTAATGTATGTAACGTATGTGTGTATGTACGTATGTATGTATGTATGTGTGTATGCATGTATGCATCCATGCATGTATATGTGTTTGTAGATATGTATGCATGTATGTATGCGTGTGCGTGTGTGTATGTATGTATGCATGTATGTATGCATGCATGCATGTATGTATGTATGTATGTATGTATGTATCTATGTATGTATGCATTCATGTATGTATGTATGTATGTATGTATGTATGTGTGTATGCATGTGTGTATGGCTGTATGCATGTATGCATGCAGGTATGCATGTACGTTGTGTATGTATGCATGCATGTATGCATGTATGTGTGTATGTATATATGTATGTATGTATGCATGTGTGTGCGTGTTTATGTATGCATGCACGCATGTATGTATGTTGTGTTATGGTCTGTCATGATATGTTGTGTTATGCTATGACATGACATGATGTGCCATGGTATGGTATGACTGGTTATGTGTGTATGCCTGTATGTATGTATGTATGTATGTATGTATGTATGTATGTATGTATATGTGTATGCATGTCTCTATGTATGTATGTATGTATGTATGTATGTATGTATGTATGTATAGGTGTATGTGTATGCATGTGTGTATGTATGCATGCATGCATGTATGTATAAATATGTATGTAAATATGTATGCATGTATGTAATGTAATGTGACGTAACGTAGCGTAACGTAATGTAGTGTAGTGTAGTGTAGTGCAGTGTAATGTACTGTAATGTAAATGTATGTATGTATGTATGCATGTATGTGTGTATGTGTGTATGTATGTTTGCATATGTTTGCGTGTGTGTATGTATTTATGTACGTATGTATGGATGGATGCATGTATGTGTGTATGTATGCGTGTATGTATGTATGTGTGTATGGTATGTTATGTTATGGTATGGTATGGTATGCTCGGTTATGCTTTGTTATGGTATGTTATGTTATGGTATGCATGTATGTATGTATGTATGTATGTATGTATGCATATAGAACGGGGGACCGGGCTCGGGGGCCGGGGGCGGGCGCCACGACCACAAATGTGGGGCCTGGGCGTCGTTTTCCGTGTGTTTTTCAGGGTTTCGGCGACCCGGGGCCAACAGGGCCTCAAGCGGCTGCAGGGAGGCCCCAGGAGGCCGCAGCGATGGCTCCAGACGCCTTTCGAGACGACTCCCATGACGCCAAGAAGGCCCCCGAAGGCACCGAAGACGCCCCAAGAGGCACCCCGAGAGAGCCCAAATAAGCATGTAATGTAGTGTAGTGCAATGTACGGTAATGTAATGTATGTTATGGGTGTAATGTATGTAACGTATGTGTGTATGTACGTATGTATGTATGTATGTTTGTATGCATGTATGCATCCATGCATGTATATGTGTTTGTATATACGTATGCATGTATGTATGCGTGTGCGTGTATGTATGTATGTATGCATGCATGCATGTATGTATGTATGTATGTATGTATGTATTCATGTATGTATGTATGTATGCATGCATGCATGCATGTATGCATGTGTGTATGGCTGTATGCATGTATGCATGCAGGTATGCATGTACGTTGTGTATGTATGTATGCATGTATGCATGTATGTGTGTATGTATATATGTATGTATGTATGCATGTGTGTGTGCGTGTTTATGTATGCATGCACGCATGTGTGTATGTTATGTTATGGTCTGGCATGCTATGTTGTGTTATGCTATGACATGATATGATGTGCCATGGTATGGTATGACTGGTTATGTGTGTATGCCTCTATGTATGTATGTATGTATGTTTGTATGTATGTATGTATGTATGTATGTATGTATATGTGTATGCATGTCTCTATGTATGTATGTATGTATGTATGTATGTATGTATGTATGTATGTATGTATATGTGTATGCATGTCTCTATGTATGTATGTATGTATGTATGTATGTATGTATGTATGTGTGTATGTATAGGTGTATGTGTATGCATGTGTGTATGTATGCATGCATGCATGTATGTATAAATATGTATGTAAATATGTATGCATGTATGTAATGTAATGTGACGTAACGTAGCGTAACGTAATGTAGTGTAGTGTAGTGTAGTGCAGTGTAATGTACTGTAATGTAAATGTATGTATGTGTGTATGCATGTATGTGTGTATGTGTGTATGTATGTATGCATATGTTTGCGTGTGTGTATGTATTTATGTACGTATGTATGGATGGATGCATGTATGTGTGTATGTATGCGTGTATGTATGTATGTGTGTATGGTATGTTATGGTATGGTATGGTATGGTATGGTATGCTCGGTTATGCTTTGTTATGGTATGTTATGTTATGGTATGCAAGTATGTATGTATGTATGTATGTATGTATGTATGTATGTATGTATGTATGTATGCATATAGAACGGGGGACCGGGCTCGGGGGCCGGGGGCGGGCGCCACGACCACAAATGTGGGGCCTGGGCGTCGTTTTCCGTGTGTTTTTCAGGGTTTCGGCGACCCGGGGCCAACAGGGCCTCAAGCGGCTGCAGGGAGGCCCCAGGAGGCCGCAGCGATGGCTCCAGACGCCTTTCGAGACGACTCCCATGACGCCAAGAAGGCCCCCGAAGGCACCGAAGACGCCCCAAGAGGCACCCCGAGAGAGCCCAAATAAGCAAACATCGCAGATTTCCAATGGGGAAACTGCTATTTTTGGCGTGTTCGCCTTTTGGGCGTCCACTGCGTACAAGACGGCCCAGCAGGCCCCCAAAACTGCCCCACGCTCCCAAGAGGGCTCCAAGACGACCCCAAGAGGGTCCCAAGACGGCCCCAGAGGCCCCGAAGACAGCCCAAGAGAGCCCCAGGACGAGCCCCAGAGGGGTCCCAGAGGTGCACAACCATATTCAAATTCCGAGCTTTCGGCCCCAGAGGCTCCCAGGAGGCCCCAAGAGGTCCCCAGGAGGCCCCAAGAGGCCCCCCCAGAGGCCCCAAGAGGCCCCCAAGAGACCCCCAGGAGGCTCCCAAGAGGCACCCCGACAGAGCCCCACATAAGCAAAAAGCGCTGATTTCCTATAGGAAAGCGGATTTTTTTGGCGTGTTCGCCTTTTGGGCTTCCACTGCGTCCACGACGGCCCAAGAGGCACCCCAAGCCGGTCGAGGATGCCCCCAAGAGGGTTCCAAGACGACCCACGAGGGGGCCAAGTCGGCCCACGAGACGCCTAAACCGTTCAACAACGCCCCAAGTCGGCGCCCAAGACGGGGACGAGGAACCGAAAATGCGAGCCCCCAAGAGGTTCCAAGAAGCGCCGAAGAAGCCCCAAGAGGCCCTCAAGAGACCCGCAAAAGCACGAAAAGAGTCCCCGAACACGCCCCAAGGGGCACTCCATAGAGCCCCAATAAGCAAACATCGCAGATTTCCTATGGGAAAACTTGTATTTTTGGCGTGTTCGCCTTTTGGGCGTCCACTGCGTACAAGACGGCCCAAGAGGCCCCCAAGACTGCCCCACAGGCTTCCAAGAGGGCTCCAAGACGACCCCAAGAGGGTCCCAAGACGGCCCGAGAGGCCCCGAAGACAGCCCAAGAGAGCCCCAGGACGAGCCCCAGAGGGGTCCCAGAGGTGCACAACCATATTCAAATTCCGAGCTTTCGGCCCCAGAGGCTCCCAGGAGGCCCCAAGAGGTCCCCAGGAGGCCCCAAGAGGTCCCCCGGAGGCCCCCAAGAGGCCCCCAGGAGATCCCCAGGAGGCTCCCAAGAGGCACTTCAATAGAGCCCCAAGCTGGTCGAGGATGCCCCAAGAGGGCTCCAAGATGGCCCACGAGGGGGCCAAGACGGCCCCCGAGGCGCCCAAACCGCCCAAGAACGCCCCGAGTCGGCGCCCAAGATTGCGACGAGGAACCGAAGATTCGAGCGTTTTTGCCCAAGAGGTCCCCAAGAGACCCCAAGAGCCTCCAAGAAGCGCCCAAGAAGCCCCAAGAGGCCCCCAAGAGACCCCGACCCGAAAAACACCAGAAGAGGCTCCGAAACAGCACCCCAATGGGCCCCCTCAAAACGGCCCAAGAGAGCCCCAGGGCGCGCCCAAGAGCATCGACACTCTACACAGGGTCCGTTCCCAGCGGTGCCTCAAGCAGGCGTTGCCACTGTGGAGTCACTGGAGTCCTCACTTGCCTGAGAAACTCCAAACACATTTTTTCGCAAAGCGATTCTTGTGTCTGTCACGCGCTAAGCGCGCGCGAAGCGCGCGTGTGGTTCTTATACACATATTCCTCTTCCTATATTTTTACAAGCCCGGGGGGGGGACCCCCCCCCCAAAACTGGACCCCCGGGATCTGGGGTGCTCGGGCTCCCTTGGACGTCCTTGGAAAAGGTCACCCGGCTTTCCAGGTCTCCACAAACGCCTTGCCAGCAGACCCAGAGCGATCCGAGGGGTCATCAGAAAGGCTCAAGGGCGGCCCCAGGCAGCACAAGAGCGCTCCAAGAGGGACTCCAATTGCGTCAGGACGGCCCAAAAGACCCCCAAGTTACCCCAAAAAGCTTTCCAAGGGGCCTTCAAAGCACAAACATCGTCCCATTCCCTTCGTGCAACTTACAATTTTAGCATATTCGCCTTTCGGATTTCATCAGCTTTCAAGACGGTTTCAAAGCCCCGGAGACCGCCTCCAGACGCCCCAAAAGGCCCGCAAAAAAGCTTCAAGACGGCCGAGCCGGGCCCCACGATCGCCCACGAGAGCCCCAAGACAGCCCATAATGGAACCAAGAGGCCTCCCAAGGGCTCCCAGCATAGACCCCAAAAGGGCCATGGGAGGTCCCCGGAAGTGCCCAAGATGGGTCCAAAGGGGGCTCCAGCGGGCCCAAGCGCCCCAAGACGGCCCAAGAAGGCCCCAGGACGGCCCATGAAGGCGCCAAAGTGGCCCACGAGGGCCCCGAAAACACCCCCACGATGTTCCCGAACGCCAACATTCATTGATTTTGCTCCCATGACATTTCATATCGTGACCCAGTCATTGCTCCGGCGTGCACCGTGAAAGCACGTACGAGTTGCATATGCATGTTCACACCCTTACACACATAACATTATATTTACATATGTACGCTGTATACACATACAACAATGTAAGTATACGGTATACACCTAGACGTATATACGGAACGTGCATGCGCGTGCGCGTGTATACATGCAGGCGCGCATGTTCGCACGCACGCATTCCGCTTGGGTGCGGAACTCAAAGGACCAAGGTGCATGGCGCGCAGCGCCAATGCATTCTTGTGTATATATATGTATATATATATATAGGTATACATATATATGTATATATACATATATATGTATGTATATATATATATATACATATATAGATATATGTATATGTATATGTATATATATATATATAAATACCGCCCCCCCCAGCCTCGGGTCCCACACCTCCCCGCCACATCTCGGGGACGCTCCCGGTGCCGCTCCCCCAGCCTTTCCGGGGAGCCTCCACAGCGCTCCAGGAGGGTGCAAGACGCTTCCCAGGAGCCCCCAGAATGTGAAAGGATGGCCCAAGACGCTCCCGAGCAGCCCAAGTCAGCCTTCCGACGGCTCTCGAGGCTCCCAGGTGGCCTCCAAGAGTCCCCAAGAGAGGTTTGATAGGTGTCACGGGACGGCCCGAAGAGGCCAAAGTCGTAGATGTTCAATGTTTGTTTAAACATGTTTTTGGCTTCTCGCGTTTTCGAGCTTCCACCGGTCCAAGAGCGCCGAAGAGCCCCCAAGACCGCCCCAAGACCACCCAAGAGACCCTCAGGACGGCCCCAAGACGGGCCAAGAAGGCTCCAAGACTGCAAGGACAGCCCCAGACCACCCCAGAACGGGCCCAAAATGGACCCAAGAGCGGGAACAGGAGACTTCCAGAGACCTCCGAGAGGCCTCTGGGATCCCCCAGAGGCCCCCAACACCCCCCGATCCCTGAGAGGCCCCAAAAAGATCCCGACGAGGCTCCAAGAACAGCCCAAGAGAGCTGCGAGAGCCGTCCCGAGAGAGCCTAAAGAGGGTCAAATCGTTGATTTCCGGTGTTTTTTCAAATGTTCTTCGCCTTCTCACGTTCTCCCGCTTCCAACCCTCAAAGATCGATGATTTTCGAAAAATAGATAGGGAATTCCAGCGATTCCCTTTGTTCATCAAAGTGGAACTCCTACTCGGGGGTCCCACATTCCCTGACATCTGGCCGGTGCTGCGCCTCCCGGCTTCTTAGCGGATTCGCGGAGTCTCCGAAGGCCCCAAGGAACCTGGGAATGCTGGATTTGGGCTATATACTCATCCATTCAGGACTCAGGACAGACATTCATGCGCGAACCAAGCATGTCCATCTCTCGTTCAAGTGCCGTGTGGGATAAGTAATGCCGGGGTGTTTCATTGCATGGCGCTGCAGCCCAAGGTAGCAGCGCCTTTCACGCAGCAGTATCCAGCGAGCTGCAGCCCAAGGTACTCATGTACAGCGCTGGCCGCTGCATCCCAGGCACTTTCTACTCAGAGCAAGCGACGCCCGCTTGCCGCCAAGATAACCCCTTAGTGATCCAAGACGCTCCAAGGTGTTTCCAGGCGGCCCCCAGGGGCCACAAGATGCCCCAGTGGAACTCCCAAAGGCCCTCCCAGATGACCCAAGAGAGCCACAAACGCAAAAGCCATTCAGGTTTCTCCGTATTCAGTAAATCTCACGCTGGTCTCCTTCGGATGGCTTCGGGAGAGCTTCACATGGCGCCGAGGGTCGAGACGGCCCCACAACTTCGAAGAAGAGCCCAAGAGGGGCCCAAGCGGGCCCCAAGGCCTTCAAGGCAGCCCAAACAGGAAGATCCACAAGAGACCCGTGCATTTCAAGACAGCCCACTTCATATTGAATATCTTCCCACGCCAGCCCTGAACAGCTCGAAGCCCCCGCATAATTCCCAGCAAGAGGAGGCAGTCGATAAGAACGATAAACGAAAAGCGAGGACAACCGAGAGAGCCTGGAGGGTTAACGAGGAAAGACGTTTAAGGAATATTGGAGGACGAGGTAAGGCAAGGCATGGAATGAGCCTTTCCGAAAAGCACGCGCAGCTAACAACGCCATGGCATGCGCCAGAACCCAAGCGCGCGCGAAGCGCCCGCGCGCGGTTCTATATACTATGAATAAATACCGCCCCCCCGGCCCCGGGTCCCACACCTCCCCGCCACATCTCGGGGACGCTCCCAGTACCGCTCCCCCGGCCTTTCCGGGGAGTCTTTATTGCGTTTTAGGAGGGCTTAAGACGCCTCTCAGAAGCCCCCAGAATTCGAAAGAATGGTCCAACGCGCTCGCGAGCAGCCCAAGTCAGCCTTCCGACGGCTCTCGAGGCTCCCAGGTGGCCTCCAAGAGTCCCCAAAAGAGGTCCGAGGCGTCCCCGGACGGCCCGATTAGGCCAAAGTCGTAGATGTTCATTGTTTTTTCAATGTTTTTGGCTTCTCGCGTTTTTGTGCTTCCAATGGTCCAAGAGCGCCGAAGATGTTCCCAAGACCGCCCCAAGACCACCCAAGAGACCCTCAGGACGGCTCCAAGACGGACCAAGAAGGCTCCAAGATTGCCGAAGAGGCGCCCAGGACAACCCCAGACCACCCCAGAACGGGCCCAAGATGGACCCAAGAGCGGGAGCAGGAGGCTTCCAGAGATCTCCGAGAGGCCTCTGGGACCCCCCAGAGGCCCCCAACACCCCCCCGATCCCTCCCCCTCCAGGGACGGCGAGGTCTCGCTCAGATCCCCGCGGTGCCTCACTCCGCAGGAACCACCAGCAGCCTTCGAAAGTGGCGACGGCGTCGCAGATAGCAGCCCCCCAGGGACGGCGAGGTCTCGCTCAGATCCCCGCGGCGCCTCACTCCGCAGGACCCACCAGCAGCCCTCGAAACTGGCGACAATGTCGCAGATCGCAGCCCCCCAGGGATGGCGAGGTCTCGCTCAGATCCGCGCGATGCCTCACTCCGCAGCATCCACCAGCAGCCCTCGAAAGTGGCGACAGTGTCGCAGGTCGCAGCCCCCCCAGGGACAGCGAGGTCTCGCTCAGATCCCCGCGGTGCCTCATTCCGCACGACCGACCAGCAGCCCTCGAAGGTGGCGACAGTGTCGCAGGTCGCAGCCCCCCAGGGACGGCGAGGTCTCGCTCAGATCCGCGCGGTGCCTCACTCCGCAGGACCCACCAGCAGCGTTCGAAAGTGGCGACAGTGTCGCAGATCGCACCCCCCCAAGGACGGCGAGGTCTCGCTCAGATCCCCGCGGTGCCTCACTCCGCAGGACCCACCAGCAGCCCTCGAAGGTGGCGACAGTGTCGCAGGTCGCAGCCCCCCAGGGACGGCGAGGTCTCGCTCAGATCCGCGCGGTGCCTCACTCCGCAGGACCCACCAGCAGCGTTCGAAAGTGGCGACAGTGTCGCAGATCGCAGCCCCTCAGGGACGGCGAGGTCTCGCTCAGATCCGCGCGGTGCCTTACTCCGCTGGGCCACCCAGCAGCCCTCGAAAGTGGTGACAGTTTCACAGATCGCAACCCCCAGGGACGGCGAGGTCTCGCTCAGATCCGCGCGGTGCCTCACCCCGCAGGACCCACCAGCAGCCCTCGGAAGTGACGACAATGTCGCAGAACGCAGCCCCCCAGGGACGGCGAGGTCTCGCTCAGATCCCCGCGGCGCCTCACTCCGCAGGACCCACCAGCAGCCTTCGAAACTGGCGACAATGTCGCAGATCGCAGCCCCCCAGGGATGGCGAGGTCTCGCTCAGATCCGCGCGACAGTGTCGCAGATCGCAGCCCCCCCAGGGACAGCGAGGTCTCGCTCAGATCCCCGCGGTGCTTCATTCCGCAGGACCCACCAGCAGTCCTCGAAAGTGGCGACAGTGTCGCAGATCGCACCCCCCCAGGGACGGCGAGATCTCGCTCAGATCCGCGCGGTGCCTCACTCCGCAGGACCGACCAGCAGCGTTCGAAAGTGGCGACAGTGTCGCAGATCGCAGCCCCTCAGGGACGGCGAGGTCTCGCTCAGATCCCCGCGGTGCCTCACCCCGCAGGATCCACCAGCAGCGTTCGAAAGTGGCGGCAGTTTCGCAGATAGCAGCCCCCCAGAGACGGCGAGGTCTCGCTCAGATCCCCGCGGTGCTTCACCCCACAGGACCCACCAGCAGCGTTCGAAAGTGGCGACAGTGTCGCAGATCGCAGCCCCCCAGGGACGGCGAGGTCCCGCTCAGATCCGCGCGGTGCCTCATTCCGCAGGACCCACCAGCAGCCCTCGAACGCGGAGGCAGTTTCGCAGATCGCAGCACCTCTCGTCGGCGAAAAGACGGCAGGAGGAGGCGGGAGGCGGGAGGAGAAGGGACGCGACCACAGTGCTCTATTCAAAACGAATACCCAACCAAGGAGGGTTGGGAAATTACCCTGCGACGTACCCGACCCACGTGCATCAAGTGGCAAGAGGAGTAGGCCAACATTAGCAGGACCAACGATACTGTAGGCGATGTGAATTGCTGTGCAAACTACATGGGATGCGCACGCATTGCACGGCTCACAGGACGACGATCGAAAGAACGAGGATTAAAGCCCCAGGCTCGCGTATGACGTCACTCCGCTGGGCCACCCAGCAGCCCTCGAAAGTGGTGACAGTTTCGCAGATCGCAGCCCCCCAAGGATGGCGAGGTCTAATCTGAATCCGAATATGCCCCCACTCCGCTGGGCCCTCCAGCAGCCCTCGAAAGTGGCGACAGTTTCGCAGATCGCAGCCCTTCGGGGATGGCGAAGTCGAGCCTGAGTCTGCGTAGGACCCACTCCGCTGGCCCCCCAGCAGCCATAGAAAGTTGCGACGGTTTCGCGCAAATCGCAGTCCCCCAGGAATGGCGAGGTCGAACCTGAGTACCCCACTCCGCTGCCCCCCCCAGCAGCCCTCGAAACTGGCGACAATTTCGCAAATCGCAGCCCCCCCCCCCAGCGACGGCGAGGTCTAATCTGAGTCCCCGTGGGGGCTCACTCTGCTGGTCACCCCAGCAGCCCTCGGAAGTGGCGACAATTTCGCAGATCGCAGCCCCCCAGAGATGGCGAGGTCTAATCTGAGTCCCCGTGGGGCCTCATTCCGCTGGGCCCCCCAGCAGCCCTCGAAAGTGGCGACGGTTTCACATCACAGATCGCAGCCCCCTAGGGATGGCGAGATCTACTCTGAGTCCCCGTGGTTGGTGCCTCACTCCGCTGGGCCCCCCAGCAGCCCTCGAAAGTGGCGACAGTTTCACAGATCGCAGCCCCCCCAGGGATGGCGAGGTTTAATCGGAGTCCCCGTCCCCGTGGTGCCTCACTCCGCTGGACCCACCAGCAGTCCTCGAAAGTGGCGACAGTTTCACAGATCGCAGCCCCCACAGATGACGAGGTCGAATCTGAATTCCCGTGGTGCCTCACTCCGCTGGACCCACCAACAGCCCTCGAAAGTGGCGACAGTTTCACAGATCGCAGCCCCCCAGAGATGGCGAGGTCTAATCTGAGTCCGCGTGGTGCCTCACTCCGCTGGACCCACCAGCAGCCCTCGAAAGTGGCGACAGTTTCACAGATCGCAGCCACCCCCAGAGATGGCGAGGTCTAATCTGAGTCCCCGTGGTGCCCCACTCCGCTGGACCCACCAGCAGCCCTCGAAAGTGGCGACAGTTTCACAGATCGCAGCCCCCCCAGGGATGGCGAGGTCTAATCTGGGTCTGAGTATGACCCCACTCCGCTGGGCCCCCCAGCAGCCCTCGAAAGTGGCGACAGTTTCGCAGATCGCAGCCCCGCACAGGGATGACCAGGCAGGAGGCAAGCTGACACGCGGTGACGAGCAAGGTGAGATGCAGGGGGGAAGAGGAAAGGAGGAACGAGGCGGGAAGGAGGAGGAGAAGGAGGAGACGCGACCGCACTGCTCTATTCAAAACGAGAACCCAACGCAGGAGGGTTGGGAAAAAGAAAAGTCAGGATCTTGTCTTGGGGCTTCAACTAGGGCTTCGGGGGCCGTCGGGGCGATTCCAGCACCGCCGCAACGCATGTGTGCACCCAGGTCTTCGAGATCCTGTGCAGGCTCCTTGGTTTGGGTCACAGTCTCAGGGATGTGTCGTGGGGTCTAGTCGGAACGCCCTCGGGGGACCACGGCAGTGTGAGAGACCCGCGGGGTGCTCGTTGGGATCGTTGTATTTTCCGGGGCTGACATTCGCAGTCTTCGCCGTGCGCGCATGATTATCGAATGGCGTGCGGTTTATCCCCCCGCCGTGCGTGGCATGCGGGTGTGAGCTTTATCCGGGTGGTTGATAGGGCCTTTTTCGGAGGTCTTCGAGGAACATTTTGGAGGCAGATGTTGGGCTTCGCAGGAACGTCCTGGGACGCTCTTGGGGGCGTTCTGAAGCTTTCTTCGGGCCCCCTGGGTGCTTCTTGGTGTTTGCTTGGGGGCTTCTTGCGGCAGCCTGGAGGCGTCCTGGAGCCGGAAGCTGAACGTGTTTGTTCGGGGTTCCCGTTTTGGCCTTTTCTTGGCGCTTTCCCTGGGGCCTTCATGGGCCTTGTTTTTTGTTTTGTCTGGTCGTCTCGGCGCCCTGGCGAGCCGTTGTGGGGCTCTTGTGGGGAGCTCGTGGGCCGTCTTGCACGTTGCGAAAGACCAAACGACGAACATGTCAAAAACATACGTTTTCCGAAGGGAATCGGGCAATTTTTGTGTCATCGGGGCCTCTTGAAGGCCTCCTGGGGCGTTTGGGAGGCATCTTGGGCGGTCTAACTGTCACCGTGGGCGTCTTGAAATGATTCTTCGGCGATGCAGGACCTTCGTGGACCGTCTTGAGGGTCTCTGAAGGCCTTTTTGGCCTTTGCCGGGGCCCTCTGCGCCCCCATGACGCGTTCGCCCAGGGGTCGTCTGCGGCTGGGGGGGGTCCAATTCCCGGTTTGGGGGTGGGGGGGGATTATGGGGGAAACAATCGCACACGCCTGGAGACGCACACAGAGTCGGCGGATTTACTTGGGAATCGCGCTGTCGTTTGAGACTTTCTGGCGATTCATGCAGGACTCACGCTTCAGCAGCACGCCTTCTAGCACGCCGGGCACCCCTGTGATGAATCAGCAGTGGGCGGCGGATCCAATGGCCTTCGGCCCGTCCCGCCAGCGCGCCTGGGTTGTGGGTATGAAGCCTGCGGACTGTTTATTGGGATCTCGTGGGAGGCCTCTCGGGGGCCGTCTTGGAGGCAGTTTGGGGGCCTCGGCTTCTGGGGGGCTCTTGGGGCGGAAGGCTCGGATTTCCAATTCGCGTTATCTCTCTCTCTCTCTCTCTTCTTAGGCTCCTCTTTGGGGCCGTCTTGGGCCGTTGTGGCGCCTCCTGGGCCGTCTTGGAGCCCTCATGGGCCGTGTTGGGGCGGTATTGGGGGCCTTCACGGCCGTTTGTGAGCGTCGGGGAGCCGACGAGGCGAGAACGCCGAAGTCTTTCCAAAACCTAAGGCACCTGAATAATTTTTGCCTCTCGGGGCCTTCTTCGGAAGCCTTTCTGAGGCCTCTTGGAGCGTGCTGGGGGCCGCTTTGGCAGTCTTGGGTCTTCTCGGGCGTCTTTGAGCGCTCTTGGGTAGCCTGGGGCGCTCGGCGGGGGGCTCCGCGAATGTCTCCGGGTCGTTCGGGGCATTTGCGACAGCCCCGGAGGTCGCGACGAGGCGGACGACGATCACTCTCCCTGGATTTCATCGGCGGCGCGAGGGGAAACCAAAAGGTCCCAATACCGCCACTCCCCGGACCTCTCCCGGAGTGCGTTCTGATTGGAATTTCGAGGCGAATCTAGCGGCGGCGACGAGGCCTCCCAGGAAGCTAAAAAAGGGAACAACGAGACAAGGGTAGCGGTATGGGTGCCTGTTCCCCCTCTGAGCGTCGGCGGTGGCGGCGACGACGACGGCGGCGGCGACAAGAGCTCGGAGCAGGCGGGTAGGTCGGACGGGGGCCACGTGGCGGAGGGGTGCGGGGGGGAACAGGGGGACGGGAGGGCACGGTTGGACAGGGGGGGCACGGTCGGTCAGAAGAAGCAGACGGGGGCCACGGGGCGGGCGTGTGCGGGGGGGAGCAGGGGGACGGGAGGGCACGGTCGGGCAGGGGAGGGGGCACGGTCGGTCGGTCGGAATAAGCAGACGGGGGCCACGGGGCGGAGAGGGCGGGGGGGGGCGCACGGCACGGTCGGGCTGGGGGGGCAAGGTCGGTCGGTCGGAAGAAGCAGACGGGGGCCACGGGGCGGAGGGGCGCGGGAGTGCCCGGCAGAGGGGGTTGGGCACGGTCTGTCGGTCGGAATAAGCAGACGGGGGCCACGGGGCGGAGAGGGCGGGTGGGGGCGCACGGTGGTCAGTCGGAAGGGAGAAGGGGGTGGACGGGTGGGCACGGTGGACCCCAGCACACCCAGCACGTATCACGGCACGCATTCCAGCACACGGGGGCGGCACGCATCCCAACGCACATTTTGGCCCAGATACCCCAGCACACCAAAGCCAAACCCCAGCACGTATCCCAGCACACGAAGGCAGCACACATCCCAGCACGTATCGCAGCACACGGAGGCAGCACAGTCTGCACACATCCAAGCTCACGCAGGCAGCACTTGTCCCAGCACACGTCCCAGCACACATCCCAGTCCAGCGCACATCCCAGGCACGGTCGGTCGGTCGAAACAAGTGGCACGTGTGCCATGGCTCTTGCACAAAAAAGGATGGGGGAGGAGGAGGAGGTGGAGGAGGAGGAGGGGGGAAGAGGGGGCAAGACATCGCCCTCGGGGCCCAGCAACGGGGCCCAAATCCCAGGTGGGGAGAGGGGGGGAGGTGGCGTGCGTCGCGACGCGGAATAAAGTGCTCGGAGCGGAGGGGGCACGGGGCGGAGGTCCCATTGGGGCCCTGGGGGCGCGGAGAGGAGAGGGGGGGAGGTGGTGTGCGTCGCGACGCGGAATACAATGGTCGGGGCGGAGGGGGCATTGGGCGGGGCTTGGGGCAGAGGGCCACGGGGCGGGGGTCCAACTGGGGCGCTGGGGACGGGGGGGTGGCGTGCGTCGCGACGCGGAATAAAATTGTCGGGGCGGAGGGGGCACGGGGCGGAGCTCCCACTGGGGCGCCTGGGACGCGGGGAGGGAGGTGGGGGAGGTGGTGTGCGTCGCGACGCGGAATAAAACGTTCGCGGCGGAGGGGGCAGTGGGCGGGGCCCCGGCTGTGGCGCTGGCGACGCGGGGGGGCTCGGGGCAGAGAGCCACTGCGCGGGGGTCCCACTCTGGCGCCTGGGACGCGGGGGGAGGGGGGGGTGTGCGACGCGGAATAAAGCGTTCGTGGCGGAGGGGGCAGTGGGGGGGTCCCCCGCTGGGGCGCTGGGGACGCGGGGAGGCTCGGGGCAGAGAGCCACGGCGCGGGGGTCCCACTCTGGGACGGGGGGGGATGTGCGACGAGGAATACGTTCGTGGACGAGGGGGCGGTGGGCGGGGCTCCCGCTGGGGCGCTGGGGCGGGGGAGCTCGGGGCAGAGAGCCACGGCGCGGGGGTCCCACTCTGGCGCTGGGAACGCGGGGTGTGTGTGCGACGCGGAATAAAGTGGTCGGAGCTCTAGACACCTTGTGCAAGAGGATAACGCAGTGCGAGATCACATCGGCAGGTATGATAATTAATAGGGAACAGTGGTAAACCATTCCCCGAAGGGGAAGAGCGTTTTGGGAAGAGGACAGACATCGCTAGACCACATGTCGCACAGGGGGCTGGTGGGATGTTGATGAAGGTATTCGCCCATTTCAGAAGGTGGGATGTATGGACGACTGTATGTTTGGATTGGTGTAGGAACGGACGGGTGTATAGATGTGTGCACGTACGTTTGCAGGACACAGCAGACACGCGCCAGAACCTGAGCGCGCGCGAAGCGCGCGACGACCCCTCCAGCCTCAAGAGAGCCTAAGGCTTCAAGCACTGCCAAACCCTGGCCCTAAGCCTGAGGCTCCCTAAGTGAATCAGGGTGCATCCAGGGTTCCCCCCGGGCCGCTCAAAACAGCTCCATGGGGCACGAATTAGAAAACCAGAGCGGACCAATAGAGCAGAGGCGCAGTTCGAGCGCTTGCAAGGTGGCTCAAGACGATCTAAACAGCCCCCCTGACTGGCCCAGGAGTCTCGGAGCACAACGTCAGCGATGTTTGTATTTATTTTTGTATGAGTTTCGCATTTTTGTTTGTCCGCTCCTCTGGGCGCCCACGACGGGCCAAGAGGCCCCCAAGCTCGCCCCCAGACGGCCGAACAGAATCCTAATAGGGCCCACCCAGGGCCCACGCTGGCCCAAGAGGGGCCCAAGGCGGCTCAAAATGGTCCCACGAGGGCCCCAGAGCGGCTCAAGACGGCCCAAGAGTGCTCCCAGACTGGCGCAAGTCGTCTCAAAAGATCCAAGAGTACCCCAGGACGCCCCAAGATGGGCTCAGCGATTTCCATTCATCCGCATTCATGAGCTGGTCGGTCGTGTCTTCCCTCCATCCATGAGCTGGTCGGTCGCGTTTGCATTCTCAGCGCGCGTTTGGCGCAGCATGCGGTTGGCGCGCATTTGGCGCGTCGACTGCTTCGCCGTCTGGTAACTGACTTGCTCCCTGGTTGCCAGACAGTGCGGCAAAATGTGGGCTATGTTGCGCCATGTGGAATACATCATTGGACTGCTGTTGACCATATTGAACCCGTCCCTGGGAGCATCGTGGACGCTGCAGCCCCTCGCGAGGGGGTCCTATGACCACAGGGGGACAGGGATGATGAAGAAGAGATTGTTTGGACGAGGCGGCACCCTAAACTACCCTTGCCCAGAGTGCTGGTGGGATTCGTCGTCGTCGTGCTTGTCACGTTGGTTGTGATTTCATGTATCCTGTTGTCAAGTTGTTGTCAATTGCGCGCCCATTTTGCTGCTGCCCGTCACAGCTAACACACGTGCATTTGTTTGGAAAAGGAGTTTATGGTACCATTGCATGGGGGACATCTACGGGCGTGTTGAGGCGGGTGCTTCAAACGAGACGTGATCTGTCCATTCGACAAGATGCGGGCCTCGGGGACTGTAAAACCATCCACTTGCCCCATCCCCACCGGGCCCAGCCCTTACCCCGAACATGGTCTTTCCTTTTCCACACCCCCGTTCTTTTTTGCGAGGATGGTAAAGAGGAGGAGGGAGGAGGAGGAGGAGGGGGAGGTATCTCCCCAACTTGGATTCCTCAGTGTTCTTGGGGGACCCTTTGGGTTCTTGAGGCCGACATGGGAAGGTTGACCTGGCGAGACTTCCTTGGCCCTGCCACACACTCGTACCCTGGGCGGGCTGACTTGTTGAGAACCCCATTGACCTGCCACACGTTCGTGACCTTGGAAAATTGAAACTTTGAGAATCCTATGGCCCTGCCACTCGCTCGTGACCTGAAAGGAATGACATGGTGAGACTCCGATACCCCTCCTCCTCCTCCTCCTCCTCCTCCTCCTCCTCCTCCTCCTCCTGATCCTCCTCCTGATCCTCTGCCTCCCTTTCTCTCGCCTCCTGCTGTGGGATAGCTAGTCGCGTATCGATGTTTCGACGTGTGGGCGCGGGAATTTGCAGTCCAACGCTTGTTCTTTCGAGGGCGTTCACGTCGTTGTCCTCGTCGCCGTCTAGAGGCCCCCTAGAGGCCCCACGAGGCCCCAATGAGGCCCAAAAAGGCTCCCCACGAGGAACTCAGGAGGCGAACCAAGTAGGTTGTTTTTGAGGGTTTGTTCGATAGTTTTTGCAGGTGGCTCGTGTTCTCTCTGTTTCGCGCTTCCGACGGTCCAAGACAGCCCACGAGGCCCCAGATATCAGCTCAAGACTGCCCACGGAGCACCCAAAGAGGGCGCCACGACGGCGCAATAGAGTTCCAAGACGGCCCAAGAGTGCCCCAAGACGGCCCAAGAGGCGCCCAAGATCGCTCAAGAGGGTCCTAAGACGGCCCCATGAGGGGCCCAAGAGGGGGAACACGAACCGATAATTCGAGCCTTCCGCCCCAAGATGCCCCCAGGAGGCCCCAAGAGGCCCCCAACAGAGCCCAAGAGGCACCCTAGAGGCCCGCTAGAGGCCCCACGAGGCCCCAAAGAGGCCCAAAACGACGCCCCAAGAGCACCTCAAACGGCCCCCAGGAGGCTTCCCAAACTGCCTTCAAGAGGTCCCTGGGAAGCCTGCCACGAATTCCAAACGAACTTCCAAGAAGCCTCTAACCCACATTCAGGCACGGCGTCGGGATGGACCGAAGGCCACTAGATGGTCCAAGACGCCCAAGACGGCCTCCAGACGGATCAAGAGGCCCCCAAAATACCCGAGAGGCTTCCGAAAGGTCTCCCAGCAGAGCTCTAATAGGCCAACCAATCAAACATGTATTTTCAATAGGTTGTTGATTGCATTTCCGCCTGTTCCGCTTCCCGACGCTGCAGAAAGCCCCAAGAGTCTCAGAGGATCGCCCCAAGACGGCCCAATAGGCTTCAAAAGCGCCCCAAGACGGCCCAATAGGCTTCAAAAGCGCCGAAGGGACATCCAAGACGTCTCGAGAGGGCCCCAACCGCGGCCCAGGATCCGGAATGTGAACCGAGATCTCGAGATCTTCGCCCCAGGAGACCCCCAGGAGGCTTCAAGAGGTCCCCAAGAAACCCCAAAGAGGCCCAAAAGAGCCCCGAGAGAGGCCCCGAGGACAAAACGGGAATTCCAACAGTTCTTTTTAAAATTCGCCTGGCAGCTTCGCTACGCTTGCAAAAAACTATATAGGAAATATCATATTTCCTCCTCCTCCTCCTCCGGTTCCTCCTCCTCTCTGCAGCTTCCTCCACCCTCTCCAACACCTCATCATCTTTCTTCTTCTCCCCCAGGAAACCCCTTCACCTCCCCTTCTCCTCCTCTTCCTCTGGCTACGTCCAGCCGCGGCGAATGAAAGAGCCCCCGAAGTACCTTTTGGGCCTGTCTTAAGACGAAGTGGGTGGACCGCAGGAAGTCGTGGAAGCCATTGGGCCGTCTTCGTGGTTCTTGGAAGCCCCTGAAAAGAAGTGTCATAGAATAGAGATCCCCAGGAGTTCGACCATCCAGCCTAGCTAGAACTTGTGGTTTTCCCGGGGGCTGGTGCTGGTAACCAGGCGGAGTGAGGATAGGGATATATCGTGCCAGAGCGTTCCGGAACGTTTTCAGAGCGTTCCAGAACGCTCTAAGAAGGCCACGAATTCTTAGAGAAGGCCGCGGCGCCCGATGCATCTTTCAGAGCCATCGGATTACAGAGATTTCCGATTCATCCCTATCCGACTTTGTTCATGTCTTGGCTGAGTTTTATGGGAAGGCTTCGGGATGAGCACAGACAGCCCCCCCCCAGGCAGTCGTGGCTGGCCTCAAGAGGCCCCCCGAGTAGCCCGGGGCGGTATCGAGACCCTGGCGCCGCCTCCAGCAGCGCCCTTGGGGGGCGGAGGCCGCTCCGGGCTACTCGTCGAGTGGCCCGTTGAGGCCAGCCGTGGCCACCCCCGGGGGGCCTGCTGAGGTCAGCCAGGCCTACCTGGGGGGGCTGCCTGTGCGCAACCCGAAGCCTTAGCAGCTGGCGCAGAGGGCAGGGCGGGGTGGAGGCGCGGGCGCTGGAACTGCCACAGCTGGCCTGCTGTCTCTCGGATGGCAGCCTGGCCCTTGCCATGCCGTCGCCGGCGGTGCTCTCAGTCGAACGGGGGGGGGATCCACGAGCTTGCGGGTCAGGGTCTCTGGTGACCGATCAGTTGCGTGGCGGCGCGGCTTAGATGCGCGAGCTGCTCCGCTCGTTTCAAAACCTGCTTGCACGGCAGGCCCTGGGCCTGGCCTTTCAGTCGGGGCAGCGTCGAGCTAGATAGATGCAGTCGAAACCAGCCTCAAGCGCCTCTGAAGCGAGGCACACCTGCCTCTCTCGGCTCTGTGCATCCCTGGCATGCTTCTCGCCTCCTCGGTCCGATTGGTCCCTCGTTGGTCCTGGCGTTTCTGATCACCTCGGCGTGTTCTTGGTGTCTCGCATCCTTCTCGTGCTCCATCCTCGTGACTGGCTCTGAGCGTGCTGACCTCCTCGTGGGCGCAGAGTGCCGGCCCTGCGTGAGGGCCCGCCGTTTCGGCAGGAGAGCGTGCAGCGTGAGTGCGAGGCCGCGGAGCGCTTGCAGCAGCGCAGGGCGCAACTCTTCCTTCCTGGTCTCCTATCCTCCTCCTCCTCCTCCTCCTCCTCCTCCTCCTCCTCCTCCTCCTCCTCCTCCTCCTCTTCCTCCTCCTCGTTCAGAATTCAGGACTCAGTAGGACAGGCAGTGGGTCAGGCCCCTTGTCTACCAGCTAAGCCCATTACAAGCCCTTCCTCCTCCTCTCCTCCTGCTCCCCTCGTCTCGGGCAGTTCTCTGAGGATGTCGAGCGGAGTCCGCGGCGTCCTGCCGCTGCCCCTTTCCCCTCTCCCTCCCTTTTCCCCTCCTCCTCCTCCTCCTCCTCCTCCTCCTCCTCCTCCTCCTCCCCGGCGTCCTCCTCTTCCTCCTCTTCGTCCTCCTCCTCCTCCTCCTCCTCCGCCCCCCCCCTTCCCCCTCCCTTCCCCTCCTGCCCGAGGCGCTGGTCTCGACCACAGTGACGTCCCCAGTGGCGGCAGGTGCCAGGGGCAACGATGTGGGGGGAGGGGGACTGGCCGAGAGGGAGGTGGGCTCAGGGGGGGATCGATGTTCTATGTTCGAGGTTCGCTTTCTGGACATCTTGGTCATCCTGTGGGGCCATTGCTGGATCCGCCCCGAAGTTCCGGTCAGCACGCATCCCAGGTGAGCCACCGGGGTCGATTTTGGACCCCTGATCAGGGGCAGCGACGGTGGGGGACTGTCCCAGGGGAGGAACCTCGACCTCCAGTCGCCCAGTCATCGCCAGTCGGGGCCGTGGGACCACTCACCCCGCCCAGGGCCGTGCGACTTCGCCATCGGAGGCCTATCGCTGATCCATCGGTGATGTGTCGCCGATTCCAGGTCACTGTCTCCCCACCCGACAGTTCGGGGCTGTGAAAATGAGAGATAAAGAGCTCCCGACCCGTCTCGCACACCCTGCACACCGCGGCCGCCAGGCCCCAAGGGTCCCGGCGCTCTCTGGGCATCCCGCCTCGCGACTTCGACGACTGACGACTGCACACCGCAGCCGCCATTCCCCAGGGGGTCCCGTGATCTCTGGGGATCCCGCCTCGCGTTCTCGGGGTGGACATTGTTCGAGGTGGGGATACTCCGAAGTAAACTGTAATTTCCCCGCTGAGCCAATCCCCCCTTTGGTCTCCCTCCAGGTGACACCGAGCTGCCTGTGGAGTCCACAGCCGGCTTCGTCGTCGGCGCCACCGTCCTGGTCGAGGGCGGAGGCCACCGCGAGACCGGCATCGTGGCCGGCCTCGGCTCGATCGTGCTGGCGGTGGGCCTGGCGCACGGCTACCCTGCCGGGTCCACGGTCAGCCTGCACCCCGCCGACGACTCCACCGTCGCCGCGGCCGGGCTTCCCTTCCGATGGCGACGACGACGACGACGACGACGGCGCAGGTCCCCTCCCTTCGCCCACCAAAATTTCCCCCTCTCTCCTTTTCCTCCCTTCCCTCTGATGGGCCTGTTTTCCACCACCACCATAAGTTGGAGGGGGGAAGGAGGAGGAGGAGGCGGAGGAGGAGGAGGAGGAGGAGGAGGAGGAGGAGGAGGAGAACCCCCTCCCCCTCCAGCTTATGGTGGTGGTGGTGGAAAACAGGCCCATCACCCTCCGCTCCCCCGCCATCCCCCTCCCTCCCCTATCGGTCCCCTCCCTCCTCGTCTGCCCCCCCCGCCCCCTTCCCTCCCCCCGGGCCTCCCCTCCCCCGGCGCTCCCCTCCCCCCCCTCGTGCCTCCTCTCCATGCTTTCCCCGCTGCTCCCCCCCCGTCTCAGGCCCTGCCCCCTCGTCCCCCCCTCCTCCCCCCCCCTCCCCCCCCCTCCCCCCCTCCCTTCCTACCCTCCCCCTCCCGCTCCTCTCCTCCCCCCCCTCCCTTCCTCCCTGCCCCCCCCCACCCCCTCCCCCACTCCACCCGCCACCCCGCCCCCCTCCACCCCCTCCCCTTCCCCCTCCTCCGCCCCTCCCTTCTCCCACCCCATGTGGAGGTTGCTATTTCCTTTCCTTGTGTGCAATCCTTCCGCTGCCGCATCCCCAAGCGTGTCAGTAGTGCGGGCTGGGCGTTTTGCTTGAGACTTCCTCCCCGTTTCTGACCTTCAAGCTTGAACTTTGAACCAGGTTCACGGGTGGAAGGCGGGTGTGTTTCAACATGTTGTTCTCGCACTAGCGCCGCGCACATTCGTCTCAAAGTATACAACAGTATCGAAGACGGAGGGCGGGTGGTGTGTCTCCCGCCGTAGCGTCGTGCACATTTGTTTAAACAGTTTGCAACATGTTCAAGGATGGAGGGCGGGTGGCTTTCAAAACTTGGTTCACGCCATAGCGCCGTGCATATTCCTTTTTAACAGTTTGCAAAAGCTTATACGATGGAGGGTGGATCAGTTTTTCACTGTGGCTCTCGTTTAGCGCCGCGCGCATTTGGTTTGAACGTGTGAAGCTGTTTCAAATATTTGTATGGTGGAAGTCACAGGAATTGTGTTCTGGTGCGTTTAGGATTGTCAGGACGCAGAGGTTCCGTTTACGTACTGGTGGTTTGAAATCACAGGCATGGTGTTTGGGCATGGTTTGGGTGGTGCCAAAACGAAGCAGTTACGTTGATTCACGGCGTTGACGTTCCATGAATTGTGTTTTGGTGCGGTTGAGGATTCTAAGCCGTTTGTCTTCCAATGGGGCGTTTCCCACACTTAACATGAATTTTCGCAGGGACATGCGACGAGGTAATTCGAAGGGAGGGTTTGTTGTAACATCGATGATGCGTCTTTAGTGTTGACACTGGTGCTCCTCCTCCTCGGTCGGTCCGTCGGAAACTGAAGGACTGGGTTGTATTTCGCCGATGCATGTGCTGGAATCAAGAGCAAGTCGACGGGGAGCAGCGGAGCAGCGCAGAAGGGAGCGGGGCCGCGCTGGCCTGTCCGCGCAGGACCTCCTCCTCGTCCTCCTCCTCATCCACCTCACCCTGTCTGCCCCTATCCCCCTCTCCCCGAGACCCCGGCCCCCGCCGCGGCCGACGACGACCTCGACGACACGCTCGAGCCCCACCTCCTCCACGCTGCCATTGCGGGGCTGGTATTCGGGCGGCTGCGAGTCACCGCCGCCGACCTCTGCGCTCTCGTGCTTTCAACCGTCACGCTTTCCCGCTGCGCGGCCTGTTGACAGCAAACACGGACTTGGGACAGCAGAGCACCTCTGGGGACGGGGTCGGGAGTTTTGGGGTCACGGGTGAAATCCTTGACCGTTGGATTTCTGGGCCCACAGGGGCGTTGAGGGCTCCGGCCTCGTCGCCGTCGTCGTCGTCGTCGTCGTTGCCGTCGTCGTCGTCGTCGCCGTCGTCGTCTTCGTCGTCGTCGTCGTCGTTGTCGCCGTCGGTGTCGTCGTCTTCGTCGTCAGGCCATTCAGGCCATCCTCACACGTTTTGCCCAGCGGGCCCCCGCGGTCGTGGTGGCGACTCTCAGGGGCAGCTGCATCTATCGTTGTGGAAGTCGATTAATGGAGAGGAAGCATGCTGCCAAATTCTAGACGCTTCGCGTATCCCCACCAGCCCGTCCAGAAACGACGCCCAGGCGAGTAGAGGGTCGTCCTGAGGGGCTGTTCGGCGTCTTGGGTGCCTCGGGGGGGCCTCTTTGGGCCGTTTGGGATCCTCTTGGGGGCCTCCTGGGGGCCTCTTGGGGCCATCTTGGGGCCATCTTGGGGTCTCTTGGTGCCTCATGGGCGCTTCTTGGGGCCATCTTGGAGGAAATCGATCAAAGAAGAGGGGAGCTTCAATTAGCGCTGCCCCCTCAGAAGGCCAAAATGGTGCCAAAACCTTAGTAAAATCAATGATTCTGGCTTCAAAGAAAAGGGGAGCTTTAATTAGCGCTGCCCCCTCAGAAGGCCAAAATGGGGCCAAAACCTTAGTAAAATCAATGAGTTCAAAGAAGAGGGGAGCTTTAATTAGCCCTGCCCCCTCAGAAGGCCAAAATGGGGCCAAAACCATAGTAAAATCAATGATTTTGGCTTCCTCGCCGAGGCCGTTTTGGACGCTCTGACCGCTCCCCGCCCCTCCTGTCCAGGTCAGTGGGGAGGGGGTAGGGGGAGGGGTAAACCCCTCCCCGAAGGGGAAGAGGGAGGGGTGGAAGAGGAAACGCTCTAAACCACCGACGCCCAGAGGGCTGGTGGGATAATGTCCAGATGTCTAGGAGATGTTTCACATACTTCTTAATTTTGTTAAGCAACATGTTTGAAACCTGTTCAAAACGTGTTTATACATTTTACACAATATTGCATTCAATGGTAGGATTGTTAGAGAGTCCATTGTCATGGCATCCGCAAATCTATCGGTGGAGGGCTGACGATCTTCCCAAAGCGTGCTCTTCCACCGCCGCAATGGACTACTACTGCTTCCACCTCTTCGCCCCCTGCCTCACGCCTGCCTCCTCCTCCTCCTCCACCTGGGCCAGACGAAAGGGGGGCATAGGGAAAGGGGGGATTACGAAATCTGCTGCAGGCAGCTGGTTTCGGCCCCGCCGCCGGGCACATTCCTCGATACATGGGCGCCGGGAGGCGCCAGGAGGCGCCAGGAACATCAGCTACGTGAGCTGATTCTCAAACCCCCCCTTTGCTATCCCCCCTTTTCGCCCGGCCTGATCCACCTCCTCTTCACCAATCAAAACAGTGATTCCCCTGTGGCAGCTCACGTGGTAGATCGAGTTGTGCCTGGCTCCGCGGCGGCAGGTGCTTGGCGAGGCGGTGAGCAGCCCGATCTGCGCCGAGCAAGCAGGTCTCCCAGGAGATGGGCCGGCGACGCTCATGCTCGAGATGATTATTGTGGCGCCGCTGGACAAGCTGCGGGAGGCCTCGCCCACGGTGTCAGTTTCTAACCTCGTGGTCGACATCATCCTGAGGAGAACAGCGGGACTTGCGCACGGTGCGCGAAGTTTCCGATGCTGCCTACAGAGTGATGACGTTGGACGACTACGACTAGCGGGTGTCGCCCAAGAGGTTGCGAGTCCTGGCCAATCCCAGCAGCCAGGGCAGAGCTGTCCCAGAGGCTCGGGAGGCCGCCGGGGGCGACTGGAGCATCGCAGGAGAGGAACTTCGGCGACGACTTCAGCGGGGGCAAGTGGGTAGGGCGCGCGGTTCGAGTTGATCGATTCCGGTAAGCCCACCAACGGTTTCGGCGGGCGCGAGTCATAAGGACGGGCAAGAACAAGACGCAGGCGGCTCGGCGCGTGGCCAAGGCATGGCTTGAGAAAACGGCGTGGCCAACGTCGCAGGAGTCTCCGATGCTGCCCGAGGAGAGCTGGACATGGCGAGGGGCATCGCCTTCATCGCCACCTCGCCCAGCACGGCGGGTCGGGCACGCACCCTCGCGCTGATGCTGTAGGCAGGCAGCGACCCCCCATCGGCGGCACGGTCGCGCCCGCAGTGGTGCTCTTGCACGCGGTGTGGGATGGGCGGGTCCTTCGGCACATGATCGGCTTCTGCCTGACCGCAGGCAGAGCGGCAACATGGGCCCACGTGCATGGGCCCACGCCGTCGGTGGTCGTCACGCTGCCGCGCATGGGCTGGGACACAATTGCCGCAGACCGTCGGAACCATGATGGTGCAGAGGTGCGGCCCGTTCGATACCCCGCCGTGGATGATCAAGAAGCTGCTTCTGCGCGGCGTCGACCGCCGGCAGCGGAGCGGCAGGTCGCAGCCGCCCCAGGCGGTGAGCATCTGGCGCGAGGAGGGGTTCTGGAGCCTTTGGTGCGCCTCGCGACGGGCTTGGCCGACAGCGTCTACGCCTCGAGAGAAGCGGCCCAAGGGGCGCGCAGGAGGGTTCGGCTCGCGCAAGAGGAGCGCGGGCACGTCGGGTCGCCGGTGGCCAACGGCTAGCGGTCGCAGGCGAGCAGGGCGGACAAGGGCATGGCCGTCTCCGCTGTCTGCTCCCCCGGCACCCAGTGCGGCACGTTGCTTCACAAGCTTTGCGGCTGCGATAGCTGGAAGGGCGCCCGGCATGCGCCGGCCGCCGCGCGGAGGCTGCGCGAGCAAGTGGGCCTCGCCGAGGTGGAACTGCTGCTGGAGAGGCGCCCGCGGCTCGCGCGGGCGTGGCTCGCCGAGCCCGCCCGAGTCGAGGGGGCGTGCTGGCACGTGCTTCGCGACGGGGTCGTCCCGTCGGGCGAGGTGTTTCTGGACGGCTCCGCCTCCGATGCGACCTTCGACGGCTGCATCTCGGCGGGGCGGGGCGCCGTTGCTCTGCGGCCAGCAGCAGATGCTTAAGCATGATGATTGTCTCCGGCCAGATGTGCCACTCGTGTGTCGACATCGAGCCCATGGCCTTCATCGGGGCGATGAGCTCCGGCGTGGCCCCGATCGTCGTTGTGGTCAATTCGAGGTGCGTTTTCAATGGCGCGGTGAATGTTGGCCGCTCCATCGCCACCAGCTACTTCCTCACGTCGGCCCACTTTTGGAGATTGGCTTGGGGCCTCATCAACTACGCGGGAGGAGTCGGCCAGCTGAGAGTCCGCGATCCGTGGGCACGGGCGCACCGCGCCTGGTGGCAGGTGCAGGACGGGGCCATGAGCAACAGGGGTTGGCTGGGCCACAAGTATGCTCACGCGGCGGCCAGGTCCGCCGCCGGCCGCGGGCGGATCCCAGCCACCGGTCGTGCCAAGCTGAAAGACGGAGCGCGGCCTGGTGGACGGCGTCGCAACCAGACACAGCGCGGTCGGCAGCTACATAAGTCAACGGCAGCGTCGCCAACCACAGGAAGGCGCGGCCGCAGCGAGCGGGCGAGCGGCCGCGCAAGGACGCTGGCGAGGAGGCGGCGCGGCGGGCGCGCGAGGTACGCGGCCCGCCTGGCCAGCAGTGGCGCAGCCATTGCCGATGGATGCGGCGTGTTTGGGAGTGTCCAGGCAGCGTCGGGCGCGCAGCGATCGCCGCCAACAGCTTCCTGCGACGGCGCGGCGTCGGTCACCGCCGCCCACCGCAGATCCAGTCCCAGCTTGACGGCCAGCATGTGCGACTCCTACCTGTGGTGGCACGCTTGAAGTGCGGCTTCACTGGCGCGGCGCTGGCCTCCAGTTTCGCCAGGGAGCGCGGTACGCCTTCGGCGGCGGGGCTCGTTGTCCTGGCCAGGCTCGGCGACGCAGCCGTGGAGGGCGTCGAGGACGGCGGGGCGGACAACAGCCAAACTCCGTTTCCTGCGGGCGGTGGCGGTGGCGATGGCAGCGAAAGGATGGGCAGCAGGTCGCCCGGCCTGTAGCGAGGCGTGGGGGAGGAACCGCTGGCGTGGTGCCCCCCAGGGGCGGGCGCCGCGGTTGGCCAGGCCAGCGTGCAGCGGCGAGAAGGCCGAGGCCGCGATGACGTGGAAGGTGGTCTACCTCTTCGCCGCGCGCCACCGCGGACGCGCGACGGCGGCCGCGAACGTAGAAGCGGGGCGCAAACCCGTCTGAGGTGGCCCCCACGGGGCCAGCCACCTCGGCCAGGCTGGTGGGCTCGCCTCGAGGGGCCTGCGGCCGCTCCGTGTCCTGGGTTCGGGGTGCCGCCTGGCCGGGGCCCGAGCGGGGATGGCTGTCTGCGTCGCAGGTGCCAAGCGGGGTGCAGTCCCGTGATCGTCCAGGGGGTCGGGGTCCTCGTGTCGCCGGGTCGCCGTGCGGTGCGCTGCTGAGGAGAGCGGGCGGTCCGACGGCCCGCGCGTCCGATCGTGCCGATGCTCCTCGCCGGCGTCTGTGTAGACTTGGCTTGAGCAAAAACTCCCTTCGCCTTCCCCGTTCCTCCTCCCTGCCTCCCTCCTTCCTCCTCTCCCCCTCGGCCTCGTCATTCTTTTCCTTTCTCCACGGGTGCGGACGAGGAGGAGGATGAGGAGGAGGAGGATGAGGAGGAGGGCGAGGAGGAAGAGGAGGAGGGCGAGGAGGAGGAGGAGGAGGAGGAGGAGGAGGATGAGGAGGAATACGAGGGGCGGACGGGAGGAGGAGCATGGAGGAACATGGGGCCGGAGGGGCGGGGAGGAGGAGAGGAGTGAGGAGAGGGGCGAGCTAATTGCCCTCGCGCCCCATCCGACTTAATGCCCCTCCCGCCCTCCCCCTCCCACTGCGCCTGCTCGACATGTCAGATCAAGACATGTCAGATCAAGCGCGGACCATTTGCAAAGTGGGAGACCATTCCAAGAACCACTTTACGCGTTGCCACGACACGCTGAGTTGATCGGTTGGTGTTCAGACTAAACGCTTACAACGGTCGCGAAGAAATTGCCTGTGGCATGGTTCCCTGACTGTCTTGACGCGGAGATGCTTTGCGCGAGCCATCAACACACCGCCTTGCCAAGGGACTTTGTGCTTCTTCGCAAGCAACCGCTGAGCATGAACCTCCTGTTATGACCCAAGAAGCTTCGGCGATGTTTAGGATTGTGGGTTGCTTGTGATGGTCGAAAGACAAGCATGAGTCGAAATTCTCGATGGGTCGATGCTGGACCTCCCTGGCGGCCCCTCTTGCGCCTTCGCGCGCAAGGGAAAGGGGTCCAGCGCCGATCCAAGAACTGCCCGCGGGCCACCAACGGTTACAATGTTTGCGGCATTCGTTGTTCCCTGACGTATGGCACTTGCCCTGGCCCGACATCTTGTCGGCGCGGCTCGCGTCGGCCGTCTCCCCTGTCGGCCCCGCTCCGCGAGGCTGGGGGGGCGGACTTTGGGGGAGGGGGCGGAGGGTCGAGGAGGGACATCGAGGAGGCTCGAGGTAGGAGGAGGATCGGGTAGGGTTTTTGGGAAGGGGGAAGCAGGAGAGGGAGGAGGAGCAGGAGGGGGAGGAGGAAGGAAGAGGACGAGCAGGAGGAGGAGGAGGGAGGAGGGAGGAGGGAGGAGGGAGGAGGAGCAGGAGAAGCAGGATGAAGAGGAGGAGGGAGGAGGACGAGGAGGAGGAGGAGAAAGAGGATGAGGAGGAGAAAGAGGAGGCGGAGGAGGGATGAGGATGAGGCTTAGGATGAGGATGAGGATGCTGTTGATGATGATGATGATGATGATGATGATGATGATGATGATGATGATGATGATGATGATGATGATGATTGTGATTATGATTATGATTATGAGTATGATGATTCTGATGGTGGTGGTAGTGGATGTGCTGGTGTTGATGGTGGTGGTGGTGATGACGATGATGCTGCTTTTGATGATGATGACGATGATGATGATGACGATGATGCTGATTTCGTCGATGGCGGCGAAGAAGACGACGGCGGTAATGGTGATGGTGATGCTGATGGTGGTGATGATGATGATGATGACGATACTGCTGATGATGATGCTGATGATGATGCTGGGGATGATGATGATGATGCTGATGATGATGATGATGATGATGATGATGATGTTGATTTTTATGGTGGTGGTGGTTGTGATGATTGTGATGAGGTTGATCATGATGGTGACGCCTTTTTTTGTTGTGGATGATGGTCATACTGATACTGCCGATGAGGATGCTGGTGCTGATGACGGTGATGCTGGTGATGAGTATGTTGATGAGTATGATATTGAGGCTGTTGATGCTGATGCCCTTGGTGATGCTCATGTTGTGGTTGCAGTTGTTGAAGGTGAGTACGATGATGCTGCTGATGTTGATGATTCTGATGTTTAGGATGCTGATGATGATGGTGCTGCTGCTGATGAGGATTATATTGATCATGGTGCTGAGGATGATCATGGTGCTGAGGATGATGCTGCTGATGATGATGATCATGTTGCTCATGCTGCTTCTGACGATGATGAGCACGCGGATGCTGGTGGTGGTGATGATGAAGTTCACCATGATAAGTATGATGATGAGGCTGCTGATGCTGATTATATTGTTGATGTTCATGTTGTAGTTGTTGCTGCTGATGATGGCGATTCTGATGATGCTGATGATGATGCTTGGAATGCTGATGAGGATGCTGCTCCTGCTGCTGATGAATATGAATATGATGACGCCGATTATGACCATGATGCTGATGTTGATGATGCTGATGATAATGCTACTGCTACTCGTGATAATGACGATGTTGCGGATGCGGATGCGGACGATGATGCTGATTATGTTGGTGGTGATGATGATGCTGAGGATGAGGGAATGATGCTGCTGATGATGATGATGATGATGATGCTGATGATGATGATGATGACTCAGACGAGGGCGGTGGCGATGATGCTGATGATGCTCTTGATCCTGATGTTGCTGATGCTGATGAGTATGATGCTGATGATGGTGACGACGAGTAGTATGATGATGAAGCTATTGACGATGCTGATGATGATGATGATGATGATGATGATGATGATGGTGCTGATGAGTATGACTATGAAGTATGAGTGTGATGATGATGATCATGATCATGATGATGTTGGTGGCGGTGATGATGATGATGCTGATGATGATGATGCTGGTAATGATGATGCTGATGAGGATGATGCGGATGCTGATGATGGTGGTGGTGATGATGATGCTGCTTGGGCGGCTGATGGTGATGATGCTGATGAAGATGATGACGAAAATGCTGATGCTGATGATGATGCTGGTGATCATGCTGATGACGACGATGACGATGATGATAAGGATGAGGATGAGGATGAGGATGAGGATAAGGGTGAGGATGATGCTGATGATGCTTATGATGATGCTGATGATGATGATGACGACGATGATGATGATGATGATGATGATGATGATGATGATTGATGATGACGATGATGATGATGATGATGATGACGATGATGCTGATGATGATGATGAATATGATGATGATGATGATGATGATGATGATGATGATGATGATGATGATGATGATGATGATGGTGGTGGTGATGATGATGATGATGCTGATGATGATGATGATGATGATGATGATGATGATGATGATGATGATGATGGTGATGGTGGTTGTGGTGATGATGGTTGTGGTGGTGGTGTCGGCTTGGACATCGTGGTGATGGTGATGATAATGATGCTGATGATGCTGATGATGATGATGATGCTGATGTTGATGATAATGCTGCTGATGCTGATGCTGATGCTGATGCTGATGAGGATGATGCTGCTGCTGATGATGATGCTGATGATGACGATGACGATGACGATGAGGATGATGCTGAGGAGGAGGAGGAGGAGGCGAAGGAGGAGGAGGAGGAGAAGAAGAAGCCGCGGAAATTGAGAGATGAGGTGGAGGAGGGATGGGGAGGAGGTGGAGGAGGTGGAAGTGGTGGAGGAGGAGGAGGAGGTGAGGAAGGACGAGATGAGGGTGGCAGTGTCAGTTGAAGGGGGGAGGGAGAGGGGATGGATGGACAGGGGCCAGCGAAGGAGAAGGAGGAGGCGGAGGAGGATGAGGAGGATGTTGAAGGAGGGGAGGAGGAGGAGGAGGAGGAGGAGGGAGGTATGAATGGGGGGGCAAAGAGGAGGAGGAAGGAGAGGCAGGAGGAGGAGAGGAGGAGGTATGAGGAGGAGGAGAATTGAGGAGGAAGAGGAGGAGGAGCAGGAGGAGGAGGAGGGAGGAAGAGGTGGGGGGGATGGGGAAGAGTAAGACGGAAACAGGAGAAGGTGGACGGGGAGGAGGAGGAGGAGGAGGAGGAGGAGGAGGAGGAGGAGGAGGAGGAGGAGGAGGACGAGGAGGAGGAGGAGGAGGAGAAGGAGGAGGCGGAAGAGGATGATGAGGAGGAGGAGGAACTCGGAACTCGGGTGAGGGCATCATTGCCGGGGGTGTGCACTACGCTGAAGACGTCATGAAGAACAAAAGAGC
This sequence comes from Prorocentrum cordatum, assembly GCA_963575745.1. Taxonomy (NCBI): domain Eukaryota; class Dinophyceae; order Prorocentrales; family Prorocentraceae; genus Prorocentrum; species Prorocentrum cordatum. The sequence continues at coordinate 915,378 of CAUYUJ010014327.1, read as the reverse complement.
CCATGTGGAGTGGGCTGAGAGACACTGTGCAAACTGTCAAACAAGTTGAGCTCGGCAATGGAAGCTCTGCTCGAGGACTCCTGACGTCCTCGCCTTGAGGAGAGGGGTGCCCCGTACACACGCTGCAGCTGCTGCACTGCTGCTGAACTCTCCCTTGCGTCTCCCTCCTCCTCCAACTCCTCCTCCTCCTCCTCCTCCTCCTCCTCCTCCTCCTTTCCGTTCTCCTCCTCTCTCCTTTGCGCTTCCCTCCACCTCCTCCTCCTCCTCCTCCTCCTCCTGCCTCCTCCTCCTCCTCTGTTCTCCTCCTCTCCTCCTCCCTCGCTCCTCCTTCCTCCTCCTCCTCCTCCTCCCTCCTTTGCGCCTCCCCCCCTCCTCCTCCTCCTCCTCCTCCCTCCTTGCGCCTCCCTCCTTGCGCCTCCCTCCTCCTCCTCCTCCTCCTCCTCCTCCTCCTCCTCCTCCTCCTCCTTCTCTTCCTCCTCCCCCTCCTCTTGCTGGCCATCGGAGCGGCCTCGAGGTTGCCGTAGATCACGGCAGACGGGCGGAGAGGCCACGCGGGAGCGCGGCACGGGGCGACGGCCAGAGCCACCCGCACAGACGCACGTGACACAGGAAGCGGCCAAGGAAGGCACCAAGGAGGAGGAGGAGGAGGAGGAGGAGGAGGAGGAGGAGGAGGCCGAGGCGGAGGCGGTGGAGGAGGAGGAG
>CAUYUJ010014327.1:896508-914576 GCA_963575745.1 Prorocentrum cordatum | reverse complement strand
CTCCTCCTCCTCCTCCTCCTCCTCCTCCTCCTCCTCCTCCTCCTCCTGCTCCCCCTTCCCCTCCCCCTCCCCCTCCCCCTCCTCCTTCTCCTCCGTGGCTTCTTCAAGGCTGGCCCCGAAGCCGCAGAGGGCTGCTCAGAAGGCCTGCCCTCCCCACGGAGGGGGGGGGGGGCCTGCGGACTGGGCAGCGCGGTGGGCGCCTGCTGCTGGGTGCGCGTGGGCTGCCCTGGGCTGCTCAAAGGTCGGCCTGCGAAGGGGGGGGGTCTCGTGTCGGCCTGCTCCTGTGCTCTCCCTCCTCCCCCCTCTTGTGCCCTCCCGTCTTCTCCTGTCTGCGTCCCTCCTCCATGGGTACTCCTCCCCCCTCCCCATTCTCCCTCACCTCCGCCCTCCTTCCTTCCCCTGCCCTGCTTTTTCCGCCGCTTGCTCCTCCCCCCTTTGTTTTGTCCCGATCCCTCCTTCGTTCTCCCTCCGGCTCCTCCTCTCCTCTTTGTCTTCTCCTCCTCCTTTTTTCCATTAATCTCCCTCTTCTCTTCTCCGTTTTCGCCATTCCGCCTCCCTCTTCTGCTTCCAGGCAGGCTTGACGGGGGGAGGACGGGGGGGAAGGATAACGATCGAGGCTCAGGATGATGATGATGATGATGATGATGATGATGATGATGATGATGATGATGATGATGCTGATGCTGATGCTGATGCTGATGCTGATGCTGATGCTGATGTTGATGCTGATGTTGATGCTGATGCTGATGCTGATGATGCTGATGATGCTGATGCTGATGCTGATGCTGATGATGATGATGATGATGATGATTTTGATGATGATGATTTTGCTGATAATGCTGATGATGCTGATGCTGATGCTGATGCTGATGCTGCTGATGATGATGCTGATGCTGTTGCTGATGCTGGTGCTGGTGTTGCTGCTGCTGATGATGATGATGATGATGTTTATGATCATGATGATGATGATGATGATGATGACGATGATGATGATGATGATGATGATGCCGATGATGATGATGATGACGACACTGATGATGATTATGATGATGATGTTGATGATGATGATGATGCTGACGATGATGATGATGCTGCAGATGGTGAGGATGAGGATGAGGATGAGGATGATGATGCTGATGCTGCTGATGATGATGTTTATGATGATGATGATGATGATGATGCTGATGATGATGATGATGGTGATGATGCTGATGATGATCGATGATGATGATGATGATGACGATGATGATGATGACGACAATGATGATGATTATGATGATGATGGTGATGATGATGATGATGATGATGCTGACGATGATGATGAGCTGCTGCACTGATGGTGAGAAGAGGAGGAGGATGAGGATGATGATGAGGATGAGGATGAGGATGATGATGAGGATGATGATGATGATGAGATGTGATGATGGGATGATGGCTGAGTAAGGGACGAAGGCCCTGAGACGTGAGATCTGATGATTGATGATGCTGCTGCTGATGATGATGATTGATGCAGATGATGATGTCATGATGATGATGATGATGATGATGATGACGATGATGCTGATGAGGATGTGATGACTGATGATGATGATGATGATGATGATGATGATGCCCTGGGATGATGATGATGATGATGATGATGAAGATGATGATGATGATGATGATGAGATGATGATGATGAGGATGAGATGATGATGATGTGATATGAGATGATGAGATTATGAGGATGATTGAGGATGATGAGGAGGATGAGGCATGAGGATGATAATGATGATGAATGATGAGGAGGAGGAGGAGGCGGAGGAGGAGGAAGCAGGAGGAGCGAGAGGAGGAGAGGAGAGGAGGAGGAGGAGAGGGGGGACGAAGGAGAAAGAGGATGACGAAGACGAGCAGGGGGAGGAGGAGGAGGAGGAGGAGGAGGAGGAGGAGGAGGAGGAGGAGGAGGACGAGGACGAGGACGAGGAGGACGAGGACGAGGACGAGCAGGGGGACGAGCAGGGAGGACGAGGACGAGGACGAGGACGAGGACGAGGAGGAGGACGAGGACGAGCAGGGGGAGGAGGAGGAGGAGGATCACGAGGACGAGCACGGGGAGGAGGAGTAGGATGATGAGGAGGAGGAGGAGCAAACGGGGAGGATCCGTTGCCATTTTGGCTCAAGGCCACATGCGGGATCCATTTTCCGCACTCGCCCGCGCGCGCGCGCTGCGCGCCCGGCGGGCCAGCCTCAGGCCCCCCAACCGTGGCCGCGGTCAAAGGGCGCCGCCATGGCACGAAGGTGATCCACCACCAGCTTTTGAGTTGCAAGGCGGGCGCCCTCGACAGATCTAATGGGCTACGGCACCTACCCGCCTTGGCATTTTGACGAAGACGTGCCGGCAAGTATGCCGCGACCGTACACGCAGAAAGGAACAGGGGCCCGAACAGACGTGGCGCGAACGAGTTGGGTACGACGTCGGATATGGGATACAGCCTCGATCCGACGACACCATTATCATTGCTGCCACCTCCCTCGCGAACGTCCGGGTAGGAGCTGCGTAACAGGCATCCCAAAAACGAGAAGGAGTTGCGTAAGAGGCAGCCCACATTCGCGAATGAGCTGCGTAACAGGCAGCCCGAGGACGCACACCACCACCGCTAGAACGCCACCAATACCAGCACCAGGAACGACACGTCCGACTAGTCCGAAGGGGGTAGCCGTCGTGGACGTACCGGTGGACAGCGGCCGCGCCGTTCACCACGAGTGTGATTACGGCGCGTATGACGTGCGCGGCGGCTGCAACTGTTACGACGAATGCACCGCATACGGCTTCCCCACTCTGCCACCAGGGCTAAGAGGGCTACGAACAGAGCTGCGAATGCCACCAGCAGAGCTACTAGTCTATGTGTTACGAGGGCCACCAGCCGCGCTTAGAGAACCACCAGCTGCGCTCCGCTGGTTTCCAGCAGAGCTTCGAGTACCACCACCTCAGCGTCGAGGACAAGCAGCTTTGACGCCAGGGCCACCTACCGAGATACTAGCACCTGCGCGTGACCAGTAATTACGATCTCCTGCGTGGCGCTGACACCCATAACATGAAACACCACCACTTGGCAGCCGAGGGCTGCGACTTCGACATCGGGGATTCCGACTCTCAGAAGGGCGTGTGGGGAGACGTGCTCTTCGATTACTTCCTGGGCCAGTTATACGAGCACGAGTGGGGCCTGCAAGCTCCGCAGCGAGGACCAGCGGACCAGCAAAACGACGAGAAACACAATAATTCCGAGGATAACCAGCCGAGTTACGCGCAACGGAAACATCACCAATTACGGCGCCCATGTGCTTTAAAACCAAAAGCGTCGAGAGCCACGGGCTGACCTGCGAGACCCGTCAATTGAGAGACGCGAGCCGCAAGCAGGGCCACGAAGGGTACAATCATGATTACTACAGCCACCAGCAACACTGGCAACACCCGCAGACCTTCGAGGACCACAAGCTGGGGTACGAGGATCACAGGCGCAGCTGCGAGAGTCACCTCTGGAGCGACGAGGTCCGCAAACTCAGCTACGAGGGCCACAGGCAGGGCCGCGAGGACCACCAGCTGAGCCACGAGGGCCGCAGGATCAGCTACAAGGGCCACGAGCAGGGCAACGAGGACCACCATCTGGATCATGAGGACCACTGGCTGAGCTACGAGAGCTCCAAGCAATGCCACGGGGCCACCAGCTGAGCTACCGGAGGCACCAGCTGCGAAAGCCACCTGAGGAGCTACCAGAGCCACCTACTCAGCTACGAGGGCCACCAGCGGAGCTACCGGGCCCACAGGCGGCTGACCGACGAGAGCCTCCACCTCAGCTACGAGGGCTACCATCTGAACAACGAGGGCCACGAACTGGCATGCAAGGGCCACGCGCAGGGCTACGCGGACCACCGTCTGAGGTGCGAGAGCCGCCAGCTGAGCCGCGAGGGCCGCGGGCAGGTTTGCGCGGAACACAAGCCGGGCTACGAGAGCCTCTTGCGGAGCTACGAGCGCCGCCCGCTGAACTGCAAGAGTTCCGAGCAGAGCCGCGAGCTTCCAGCGCGACTGCGCGTGCCACCTGATGAGTTACGATGGCAGCTATTTCAGTTGCCAGCGTAGCAAGCGCAGCCCCGAGAGCCATCCAAGCTGGGCTACGAGTGCCACCGGCGGGCCTCCGAGGACCGCGAGCTGGCTCACGAGGGCCAGGCAGCGCTGCGAGAGCCGCAAAAAGGCTGCGGGGATCGCGTGCCGAGCTATGATGGACACAGGCAGGGTTGCGAGGGCCGCCAGCTGAGCCTCGGAGCCCATTCGAGGGCAGCTGGGGACGTCTCGCGGGGTGGCAAAGCCAAGCTCGCCATTGACGGCCAATAGAACGTCCTTGGGCGTTTTGACACAAATGCAGAGCGTCGGGCGTGCAGAAGTGGAACAACTCAGATTCGCTTCAGGATCGATAACCGGGGAAGCTACGGCGAAGGCTCCGAGCGAAAGGCTCGGCATGACGCGCCAATATCGGCCACGAGCTTCCGGGTGCTACAATGCGGTGCACCGCGAGATCACGCGTTCGAGCGGCCGTGCGACGTCGCCCCCGCGGGGGGCCAGCCCGGGGCTGCCTGCTCATTCCTCGACAAGTTTCATCGCGAAACATAGATCGATGCGACGCTCGCCCAGACGAGGTAGAGCATATCGCGAACGTGACCACAACTGCGAGACCGGTCTGCCTGACGCCGGCCACAGCACGATGCCAAATGCGACATCACTTTTTTCTTCTTAAGAATTATCCCAGTGCGACCCTACCTAGGAGTTGGAACCTCTAGGAAAGCAGCATTCGTAGTAACAGTAACGCTAAGCTAAAGCTAAAGCTAAAGCTAAAGCTAAAGCTAAAGCTAAAGCTAAGCTAAAGCTAAAGCTAAGCTAAAGCTAAGCTAAAGCGAAAGCTAAGCTAGAGCTAAGCTAAAGCTAAGCCGCAGCTAAGCTAAAGTTAAGCTACAGCTAAGCTACAGCTAAGCTCAAGCTAAGCTAAAGTTAAGCTAAAGCTAAGCTAAACGCTAAGGGAAAAGCTAAGCGAAACGCTAAGCTAAAGCTAATCTACAGCTAAGCTAAAGCTAAGCTAAAGCTAAGCTAAAGCTAAGCTAAAGCTAAAGCTAAAGCTCCCAGGGGACTGGGGGGAACCGCTCCCAGGGGACTGGGGGGGCCGCCCGGGGCGCTTTCCACTTCCCGGCCCTTTTAAGCTAGAGAGTAGGAAACCTTCCAGGCAGAGCCTAGGTAGGGAAAAAGACGTTGATACTACGTCAAGAGCCTTAAGCCGAGGTGCTCCGCGCGCAACGTTGCCGGTAAGGTCCGCGCCCGCGGCGTGTGTATTTCTTGATTGAGAGGCCCCGCCGCTCGTCCAGCCCCTCCCCGTTTCTCGACGGCCCCCGGAGGTGCGTGATGCGAGTGCGCGCGGATTCCTTTCCCCTCTCCCCATTTCCAGATGAAGGGCGGGCCCTCCCCGGCCCCGACCGCGGGCGCCCGCGGCGGGCGCGGGGCGCGGCTCCGAGGGAGACAAATCTGGGCCGCCGCCGCGGGAGCGAAGCCGACCAGTCGCCGGGCGCCTCGCGGCCCGCGCCCCCCCAGCGGGCCGAAGAGGCCCCCGGGGCTGCCCCGGGAGAGGGGGGCCGAACATTGGCGCGCCGAAACCCGACACGACCGCCTCCATTGGAACCTAACGCCGGAACCCAGCGCCAACGCCAACGCTAACGCCAACGCCCGTGTCTTTGGGTTCGCGCGCCCCCCGTTGATGAATGCTATCTCGGAGCGCGCGGGAACATGGCGGGCCGTCTCTATTTCCCCAGATGGGCGCTAGGATTTCCATGGGCCGCGCGACGCCCATGGGCAGCGCGAGCCCAATCGACCCGATGAACCCCGCAAGTCCCGCAAAGGTTTCTTGGGGCGCGCGTGCGCCGCAGCGCGCATGGGCCCAATGCGCCGCGCTGGCCTAGCCAGCCGCTCGGGCCCCAGGGGCTCCCTGACTCGTCAGGGCCACATCGGGTTTCTGGGCCTTGCGAACTTGCGAATCCCGCGGGCCATGGAAATCCTGCGGGCCCTAGGAGCGCCATGAGCCACGTGGGGCGTATTTGCATCATGCAAGCCCCATGGCCTGCAAATTCAGAGAGCCATGCGAGCCATCTCGAGCTTTCCAGGCTCCCTTGGGTCGCTCAGCCCCCACGGGGTAAGCGCTCCCAACTTTTCCAGTGGTGTCTTGGTGCTGGTGCCGGCTTTTCGTTCCCTGCAATATCAAAAAGCCGACGCCAGCGCCAGGGCCCCCGTCTGGAACGGCAGCCCCATCGGCGAGCTGAACCCCATCGACGATTTCGCAAGTTTACCAGGGGTTGCGGGCCCCGGGTCAAGAGGGAGCCACGGTCTTTGGCCCCAGACGCGCAGGGCGGCCGCCGCCCCCTTTCGCGGGGAGTAAGCGGTTCGGAATCGTCGGGTGCTGGCTTCGGGCAAATCGATGGTCAGAGATGCGACGCGGGCGGGCGGGGCGGGTGTGTGGGAGGGGGGGGGGGGGCAAGTTAGGTGCGCTCGCGTCAGCATCTGACATCCTACCCCTCCCTCCCATCCTTTACCATGGCGCTGATTTTCTCTATCCGCGGACGCGTGTCGTAGCGGACCTGTGGCTCCGCGCGCGTGTGCGTAGTGGGTGGTGGTGCGCGTGCGTGCGTGCGTGCGTGCGTGCGTGCGTGCGTGTGTGTGTGTGTGTGTGTGTGCGCGAGTGTGCGTGTGTGCGTGGTTGTGGTGGTGGTGGTGGTGTGTATGTGTGTGTGTGTTTTTTTTTACCTGGGACCCGGCTTGCGCTGCGCAAGCTGTTGGACTGCGGCGGCAAGAATATTCGAGAATACTCAGCCCCGAAGATTATACAAGATAATCACAAGAAAGGCGGTGGCGCAGTCGGCCCCTCGAGCACGCCCGAGGAGCGGCGGCTGGGGCCGCAGTCATTGCGGTAGACGGACACCCTTCTTCGTGGGATGCCAGCCCGCACGAATATTGTTGGCGCGGCGGTTGCGCTCACGGCCGGCGGCCCCACCGACAGGCCCGAGACAATCGCCCCCGAGGCCGCGGACGGCTCCGAAGACCTCGCGAGCGAAGAGACAGCAACGACGGCACACGCGGTAGCCGTTCACGCACTGAATCACATGGCCGCCGTCGGGGCCAGGGGGCGGAGGGGGAGGGGCAGGGGCGGCGGCGGTCCTCGCGTCGCCGACGCTCCCAACCACGGCCCTCGGAGCCATGGCGCCTGGCCCAGGTTCCTCCACAAGGGGCTCGACGCGGCTGGATCCGCCAGCGGAGGAGGGAGCAGGACCTGCAGATGAGGCAGGCGGCAGCGCCTGCGGGACGGGCGCAGCAGGCGGGCTGCGGCTGCGGGCGGCGGCTCGCGGGGTGGCGGGCTCCTTTCGCCCTTCGCCATCACGCCCGTCAGCTATTCCAGAGGAGCCGCTCTCGCTGCTCGATGCGGCCGCGGCGCAGGCAGCGGCGGCTGACAGGGCAAGAGCAGCAGCAGCCGACGATGCTGCGGGTCTTTTAGCCCCTGAGGCGGCGCACCTCGGAACACACTTCGAGTAAAACAAAACCCTTTTTGCCTCGGGAGTGCGGGCAGAGCGGAGGCACACAGGGCAGTGCATCACGCCAGAGGCCAACTGTACAAGGCTATGCTGCGTGAGCGTGAGCCCCTGCTTTGGAGTCGCTTTTTTTCGCACTCCGATGGTTATGTCCTCTCTCGCACTGGCCGCGGCGGCGCCAGCTTGGCCAATCCATCGGGCCACTCCGTCGAGCATGGTGCTGGCGTTCAGCAGGCGCTGCCGGTCCGCCGCGGGCAGTCTCCAGGGATGCGTAACCTTCTGTGCCCACCTGTCGGCCTCTATGTTGCCGCGGCGCTGGTAGGCCGTAAGGTGCCCGCGGTGCACGTGCAGCAGGGTCGCGTGCCTTTTGATCTTGAAGATCTGGAGGCCCCGCGAATTGATGCCGCCCACGTCGTCTATTAGTCGCCAAACCTCTCGCCACAGGTGTGCCCACGACGCCGAGGCCGCCGTGGTCGCGGCGCGCCCGCGAACGAGCAGCCCGTCCACGACGTACGACGAATCGCTGTATATGGCCAGAGGCGGGATAGTGTGCCTCAGAGCGAGCGCGATGGCGAAGAGCTCCGCACCGTCGATGGACTGCCAACTCCCGATCAGAGGGGATCCAATGGCCTTGATCGTCGAACGCGGCCCTGGGTCAGCACCGCCACGGCTCTCGGGGAGCCTGATGACCGCGCACCCCGAGACGGTGCCGCCGTTGCCCGAGGCCTCGAAGCAGGTGCCGTCCACGAAGAGGTCGCCGCTGTAGAACGGGTCGCCCGAGGTACCGTAGCACCAGACAACGTGGTCGAACAGGCCCCCTGCAGGGGGGCGCCAGCTGGTGCTGGGGACGCTGAAGGTGAGCCTTTCGACGAGCGCCTGGATCACCTCATTGTTGCTGTGCCTTTTGAGCAAGCGCATCGCCGCTGGCAGCTCCAGGCCGCCCCACTGACCGGCACAACCCGTGTGGCGATGCCACAGGGATCCCTCCTCTGACGGGCACGCCGAGCAGAAGGGCGAATCAGCGTAAGAGGGCACGTTGTGGTACTTGCGGGCATTGGTCCACTGGCCGTTGACGAAGACCGAGCGGATGTAGCCCCGTTGCTGCCAGGATAGCGCGGGCCACCATCTCGCTTTGTCCGAAGAGCCCTTACCAGAGTTGATCCACCTGCGCACCTGGCCTCCAAAGATGGAGCCCGAGACCCAAGGGAAGTGCTTGGAGATCTGCGACACTTGCCAGGCCTCGCAGCTGCGCTCCAGGGCGCGCTTCAGGTACCAAGGGGAGAAAGCGTCGATGTCGTAGGCGGCGCCGTCGTGCTGCATCCAATCGGTCAGCGTGGAGGCCGACCATCCCACGTTCAGCGTCATGTACGCAGCGCCCAAAGGCCCCGTCACCTGCGCCCACGTGGAAACTGAGTCGGCCGCAATGGAGAAGGCCAACTCCAGCACATGCCTGGGCAGCCACTGCTCCCAGACAGCCCTCGCCAACGTGTGGAGCGGCGCGATGGTCGTCTTGAATATGGGGTCATAGCACTGCCCTGTGGCCATCAAAGCGGCCGTGCGGGACTTGCCCGCTGGCCGGATCTCCACGGACCTGAAGGCGATCGCCCGAGCCTGGTCGAGCTGTGCCTCGTTGAAGCCCGTGACGTTGGCGCCGTAGGTGTAGCTGGCCTCCAAGCCCATCTTGGCGACGCGTGCCGCCGCGCGCCTCCGGGTGCTTTTGCCGAGCAGCATGCGCACCCGGCCTAGCCTGCGGCGGGAGGCCGCCAGCCTGTCGTTCCTAACCACCTGGACGGCCCGCTTGCCCTCAGAGTGGTCGATGCCGAGGTTGCGCACGGTGCCCTTGCCCCTGACCCCGCACACGCTGGAGAGGTTCCGCTCCAGGGCGTTCCTGACAGCCGGCGTGGTGGCGACCGCCATGGATTTCTTGGCCGCCACGAAGATGTCGACCCTGCGCAGGGCTTTGACCAGGAGCTTCACGCATCTGGCGAGGTCGGCCACCACGCGCGACGCTCCGCCAACCCGCTGCATCACCACGTCGTCGACGACGACGGAGGGCATGACGGTGGCCACCGCGGTGGCGATGGCGTCCATGGGGCCTATCAGGAGGACCTTCAGGAAGGTGGTGGCGAAGGCGTCGCCCGCCAGCACCGTCTGCTCGGCCTCGACCAGGTCCGAGGCGGCCCCTTCTAGCACGAGGGACCTGGGCAGGCGGTAAAGATGCAGTTGGAGCTTCAGGAGCCAGAGGGGGAATCCGTAGGCGATGGCGGCCCGCACCAGATGGTGGTGCTGGCACTGTTCGAAAGCCTTCCAAAGGTCCAGGAGGACCGTGGCCGAGCTCCAGTCTTGGTCAGGATGGAGCTTCTGCTGGGCCCGGACCCACTCGGACCACGCCTGCTGCTGCCAGACGGCGCGGTCGCAGCTCTTGCCGCTGGCGGCCCACCAGTAGCTGCGCGAGTGGCAATCTTCCCACTCGGCGGCCACGTGGCGGCGGAGCCGCCCGTGGACGCGCACCACAGCCGCCAGGAGCGCGATGGGGCGAACGCCGCCCTCGCGCTTCGGGATGAACACGAGTTTGGTTATGAACGACGGCCATTGGCACTCGCCCTCGATGCGCATGAGGAGGTCAACCAGGGCCTCAACCCCCATGTCGGACATGGCGTCGAAGTCCCTGGGGCAGAAGGCGTCGAACGAGGAGCCCGTCTGCTCGGGGAATGAGCGGAAGACATCCCTCATCTTGTCGATTGTCGGCCGGGGTGGCCGCGGCCCCAGGTCCTCTGGCCAGGTGACGGCCTCGTGGGCCATGCCAACACGCCAATAGTGTGCGCGTGTGCTGTGGTGTGACGTGGTGTGGCGTCTTGGTGGTTTGGTGGTGGGCCAGGTGCGTACGTGCGTGATGGCGGTGGTGGTGGTGGCGGTGGTGGTGTGTGTGTGTGTGTCTGTGTGTGTGCGTGTGTATGTGTCTGTGTGTGCGTGCGTGCGTGTGTGTCTGTGTGTGCGCGCGTGTGATGTGGTGTGACGCGGTGTAGCGTGGTGGTGGTGGGTGGGGTAGTGCGGTGGTGGTAGCGGTGCGCGGTGGTGGTGCGCGCGCGTGCGTGCGTGCGTTGGTGGGTGGAAGTGGCGGTGCGTGTGCGTGCGGCGGGGCGGGGCGTGGTGCGGCGCGGTGGTGGCGGGCGGATGGGCGCGCGAGAAAGAGGCCCGCGCTGGGGCGAGAACGCCATCCTGAACGACGGAGGCAAAACACCGATCCGAGAATGAGGCCCACGTTGCAGCGGGAGCACGATTCGGAACGATTCGGGAGCAGAAATGAGGCCGGCGCCTCAGCGAGAGCAGCATTTCGAAAAACACGCAGGCGAAAACCCAACTCCCGGGAATCCTGTGTGTAAAAAGCAGTATGCGGGGGGGGGGGGGTCTACTACTCCCAGGACGCCATCAGGGGAAAAGGGAGAGTAGTATTCATATTGAGTAATTGTATATGAGGGGGGCGAGCGGGCGGGGGGAAGCGTGAGGGGGGGCGGCTGTGGGGGGGGCGAGGCTTTGGTCATGTCGGATGCCGCATTATTCTTCGTCTCCCGTGCCTCTCCCGAAAGCGCCCGCCAGTTTCGCTTCTCGCATGCACTTTTGTTTCCTGCTCGCCCTCCTACCTGCTGCGCGACGTCCCCGTTCCCCCATCCATCTCCGGCCGCTTTGCGTTTCCTCTGGCCAGGGCGGGGGGTCGCGTTGGCCCTGACGCAAGTCAGAATTTCTCGGAAGGGGTCTTTTCTTCGTGCTGGCGTCGGCTCGTTGTTCTCCCAGAACAGACTCCGCCCCAAGCAGGCCCCCGAGGCCGCCAGCGGGCCCACCAAAAAAGAACCCAGATGGATCCCCAGAGCGGCCCCCGCGAGGCCCCGAAGAAGCTTCCGAGAGGGCCGCATGCTGCCTTCAAAGCGCCTGGGCGCCACGATTTCGGGGGCCGTCGGCGCGAACCCTTGTCTGGGAGCCACGCGGAGCCGATCCCCCGTTTTGTTCGCCCTTTGCTGGCCCAGGCTCGGGTAGCCATTGCAAGCGCTTGGCGGGGCCTCGCGACGAGGTCCTGGCCGATCAGGGTTTGTGCTGACCCGGATCTGTGCTTCCCTTGTGGACGACGATCAATCGAGAGGAAGCACGTTGCCAAATACTTACCAGGTGTCTAAATAATGTTTTATACATGCCATAAAAATGTAAAACAAGATATGTTTACCATGTTGTAATCATGTGTCAAACATTTTAAGCACACTTTAACTCAACATTGTCATGACACCCGCAATGCCTCCACGACTCCTGGTTTGGTGCCGTTTCTCGTTCCGGAAAGGCATCGGCGCTACGGAAAGGACTTTCAGGAACGCTCCATTCCGAGCTCGCCCCTGGACAAGGTCCTGGGGGCAGCGGTGCCAGTACGTTTGCATTGTCCCCAGAGGCAGTGGGGGGGGGATTTTTTAATTCTGGGGGCCCGAGAAGATTTGAACAACAGAGAGGCAAAGAACGCGGCCCCTGAGATCCAGTTCGGCGAGGTTCGCCCGTGTAAGTTTCAAGCATTGTTTGGGGGATGAAGCCAGCATCTGTTTGTTGTCCTGCCGAAGAAAATTGAGAACCGCGGCTTGTCCTCGCGCTCGACGGTCCTGCGAACAAAAGCGCGGTCTTGAAGCATGCCTTAGGGACCCAGCGGAAGAGGCGCAGCGCGACAGTGCGAAGACCACCGCGCCAGGCGCCCCCGCCCTGCACGCGCGGCGCCCGCAGCGCCACGGCGCGCGCGGCGGCCCGCCGGGCCCTGGCGCTCCCCGAGCGGACTCCGCGCGAGCGGGCACGATTGGCTTTTTCGGGCCGAGCGAAAGGGGGGGATTGGGAAAGGGGGGGTTACGAAGTCTGCTGCATGCAGCTTGTTTCGGCCCCTCCGCCGGGCCCACTCCTCGATACATGGGCGCCTCCCGGCGCATGGGCGCCTCCCGGCGCCGGGAGGCGCCGGGAAAATCATCTACGTGAGCTGATTCTCCCCCCCCCCCTTTGCTAATTATCCCCCCCTTTCGCCCGACCCGGCTTTTGCCTTCCACGCCCACGAGGGCCAAAAAGAACAAATGGACCTTGACATGAAGAGTCGAGTTCCTTTTTTGGGGGGGGGCGAGAGCAATCGTGGGAGGAAACAGCACCCCGACCGCGATCACTGGCGTTTCCTAAGCGGCCTTGGGCGTTTATCAGAGAGCCCTGCCCTGTTCGATTCCTTCCTTAGTTCGCTTGCGAAATTGCTTCGGTCATCAAGGTGTTTCTTATGAGAGTCGTTGCTTTGTTCCCCAAAACGAGCTGCTGGACCGCGACATCTAGACGTCAGTTAATGCTGTTTTTGCAGCCCAGATAAGTCGATCGGTCCAGAGTGCGACTTGTCAACGCTCGATGATGGTGATGACGATGACGATGATGATGATGATGCTGATGATGATGATGATGATGATGATTTGTCAGATCTCTGGAAGCGAGGCGCGGCAGCCGTCTGAGCTTGGGGGCCGCCTCGAGGCGTCCGGTGCGCGCCCGCGGGGCGGCAGCGCGGCGGCCCGCGCCATGCGCGCGGGCGCGTGTGGGCTACGCCATGGCGGGCGCGGCTCGGAAAGCGCCGGCGTTGGGGCTGCTGCTGGCGGCGGCCCGGGGAGGCCAAGCTTAGAGGTTGGGGAACCATAAGACCCAAGATGTTCGGGACGATCGATATGGGTACGGAGAGAAATTGGGTACAAAGGCCGACAGCATTCCTGGTTTGTTTCTCAACCCTCCTTGGTTGGGCATTTGTTTTGAACAGAGCAGTGTGGTCTCCACTCCTTCCTTCCTCCTCCCTCCCTCCCTCCCTGCCTCTTCCTGTCTTGCCTGCGGGGGGGTGCGATCTGTGAAACTGTCGCCATTTTCGAAGCCTGCTGGGGGGCCCAGCAAAGTGAGGGCCCCGCGCAGATTCAAATTAGACCTCGCCATCCCTGGGGGGGCTGCGATCTGTGAAACTGTCGCCATTTTCGAGGCCTGCTGGGGGGCCCAGCAAAGTGAGGGCGACGCGCAGATTCAAGTTAGACCTCGCCATCCCTGGGGGGCTGCGATCTGTGAAACTGTCGCCATTTTCGAGGCCTGCTGGGGGGCCCAGCACAGTGAGGGCCACGCGCAGATTCAAATTAGACCTCGCCATCCCTGGGGGGCTGCGATCTGTGAAACTGTCGCCACTTTCGAGGCCTGCTGGGGGGCCCAGCACAGGACCTCGCCATCCCTGGGGGGCTGCGATCTGTGAAACTGTCGCCACTTTCGAGGGCTGCTGGGGGGCCAGCACAGAGGGTACGACGCGGATTCAAAAGACCTCGCCATCCCTGGGGGGCTGCGATCTGTGAAACTGCGCCATTTCGAGGCCTGCTGGGGGGCCCAGCACAGTGAGGCCACGCGCAGATTCAAATTAGAACTCGCCATCCCTGGGGGGCTGCGATCTGTGAAACTGTCGCCATTTTCGAGGCCTGCTGGGGGCCCAGCACAGTGAGGGCGACGCGCGGATTCAAATTAGACCTCGCCATCCCTGGGGGGCTGCGAGCTGTGAAAAAACTGCCCGCATTTTCGAGGCCTGCTGGGGGGCCCAGCACAGTGAGGCCGAAACAAATTAGACCTCGCCATCCTGGGGGGCTGCGATCTTGTGAAACTGCGCCACTTTCGAGGCCTGCTGGGGGGCCCAGCACAGTGACGCCACGCGCGGATTCAAATTAGACCTCGCCATCCCTGGGGGGCTGCGATCTGTGAAACTGTCGCCACTTTCGAGGCCTGCTGGGGGGCCCAGCACAGTGAGGGCGAGCGCAGATTCAAATTAGACCTCGCCATCCCTGGGGGGCTGCGATCTGTGAAACTGTCGCCACTTTCGAGGCCTGCTGGGGGGCCAGCACAGTGAGGGCCACGCGCGGATTCAAATTAGACCTCGCCATCCCTGGGGAGGCTGCGATCTGCGAAACTGTCGCCATTTTCGAGGCCTGCTGGGGGGCCCAGCCCAGTGAGGGCCACGCGCGGATTCAAATTAGACCTCGCCATCCCTGGGGGGCTGCGATCTGCGAAACTGTCGCCATTTTCGAGGCCTGCTGGGGGGCCCAGCACAGTGAGGGCCACGCGCAGATTCAAATTAGACCTCGCCATCCCTGGGGGGCTGCGATCTGCGAAACTGTCGCCATTTTCGAGGCCTGCTGGGGGGCCCAGCACAGTGAGGGACGGCGGATTCAAATTAGACCTCGCCATCCCTGGGGGGCTGCGATCTGTGAAACTGCCGGCATTTTCGATCAGCACAGTGGCGGGACCTCGTCGCGATCTGTGAAACTGTCGGCACTTTCGAGGCCTGCTGGGGGGCCCAGCACAGTGACGCCAGGACCTCGCCATCCTGGGGGCTGCGATCTGGAAACTGTCCGAGCCCAGCACAGTGACGCCACGGGCGGACCCAAATTAGACCTCGCCATCCCTGGGGGGCTGCGATCTGTGAAACTGTCGCCACTTTCGAGGCCTGCTGGGGGGGCCCAGCACAGTGACGCCACGGGCGGACCCAAATTAGACCTCGCCATCCCTGGGGAGCTGCGATCTGTGAAACTGTCGCCACTTTCGAGGCCTGCTGGGGGGGCCAGCACAGTGACGCCACGCGCGGACCCAAATTAGACCTCGCCATCCCTGGGGGGCTGCGATCTGTGAAACTGTCGCCACTTTCGAGGCCTGCTGGGGGGCCCAGCACAGTGACGCCACGGGCGGATTCAAATTAGACCTCGCCATCCCTGGGGGGCTGCGATCTGTGAAACTGTCGCCACTTTCGAGGCCTGCTGGGGGGCCCAGCACAGTGACGCCACGGGCGGACCCAAATTAGACCTCGCCATCCCTGGGGGGCTGCGATCTGAGATCCCCGCTTTCGAAGTGGCTAGGGTTGCTCAGGGATTGCAACTAATCAGCTTTATCTAGTCCTTGTCCTGAAGCCAGTTTCCTGCGAGTCTCCCGAATTCCGTCTGCAGACATATGTAACCCTCGCTCCGTCATCGCCCCCCTTATAAAGTGTCCTAAACTAGTTGCGCCCCGTGTTTGCGCAGGGGTTGGGTACGTCGCCAGGGTAATTTAAACAGGACCTGCTGTCAGTGCTGGTGCGGACGTTGTCCATTTGAGACAGAAGGCCGACTGCCCAACAGCGGACCCTGTCGGTTTTAGACCTTATGTGTTGTTGGGCATCGTACCCACTCGGGCGGCCAAAGGGGAACCCAAGCTCAGAGGTCGGGCAACTTGAACATTTGATTTCGCTGGGTCTCGGGCTTGCCGATAATGTCTGACGAGCCCATGTATAAGTAGTAGTAGTAGTAGTAGTAGTAGTAGTAGTAGTAGTAGTAGTAGTAGTAGTAGTAGTAGTAGTAGTAGTAGTAGTAGTAGTAGTAGTAGTAGTAGTAGTAGTAGTAGTAGTAGTAGTAGTAGTAGTAGTAGTAGTAGTAGTGGTAGTAGTAGTAGTAGTAGTAGTAGTAGTAGTCGTACTAGTACGGTAGGTTTGCGTCGTGTCGACCAGCGGCGACCCCAGCGCGGACGTTCAAGGTTGAACGCCGCCGGCGACCCAGAATCGATCGATGTTGAACGATCGGACGTTGCGGCAGCGGCCGATCGTTCAAGGTTGAACGATCCCTGCGGTGTCAAAAACCAACGCTGGGGTCGGCAAGAAACGAACTTGCCGTACTAGTAGTAGCAGTAGTAGTAGTAGTAGTAGCAGTAGTAGTAGTAGTAGTAGTAGTAGTAGTAGTAGTAGTAGTAGTACTAGAAGAAGTAGTAGTGGTAGTAGTAGTAGTAGTAGTAGTAGTAGTAGTAACCGTAGTAGTAGTACTAGTCGTCGTCGTCGTCGTCGTAGTAGTAGTAGTAGTAGTAGTAGTAGTAGTAGTTGTATTATTATTATTAGTAGTAGTAGATATAGGTAGTAGCAGTAGTAGTAGTAGTCGTCGTAGTGGTAGTAGTGGTAGTAGTAGCCGTCGTCGTAGTAGTATTGATTGTAGTAGTTGTAGAAGTAGAAGTAGTTGTAGTAGTAGTAGTAGTAGTAGTAGTAGTAGTCGTAGTAGTAGTAGTAGTAGTAGTAGTAGTCGTAGTCGCAGTAGTAGTAGAAGTAGTAGTAGTAGCAGCAGTAGTAGTAGTAGTCGTAGTAGCAGTAACAGTAGTGGTAGTAGTAGTAGTAGTAGTAGTAGTAGCATCTGTAGCAGTAGTAGTGGTAGTAGTAGTAGTAGTAGGAATGATCTTAGTAGGAGTAGTAGTAGTAGTAGTAGAAGTAGTAGTAGTATTAGTAGTAGTAGTAGTAGTAGTAGTAGTAGTAGTAGTGGTGGTAGTAGTGGTAGTAGTAGTAGTAGTAACCGTAGTAGTAGTAGTAGTAGTAGTAGTAGTAGCAGTAGTAGTAGTAGTATCAGTTGTAGTTTTCGTAGTCGTAGTCGTAATAGAATGCTGGCAGCAATCGTAGTGGTAGAAGAAGTAATAGTGTTAGTGGTAGTAGTAGCGGTAGTAATCGTAGTAGTCGTATCAGCAGTCGTACACGCAGCACGCGTCGTAAACGTTATAGTAGTATTGGTTGTTGTAGTAGGAGTAGTGGTAGAACTGGCCGTAGTTTCAGCAGTCGTAGTAGCATTCGTCGTCTTAGTAGTAGTAGTGGTAGTAGTAGTAGTAGTAGTAGTAGTAGTAGTACTAGTAGTAGTAGTAGCAGTAGTAGTAGTAGTAGTAGTAGTAGTAGTAGTAGTAGTAGTAGTAGTATTAGTAGTATTAGTACCAGCAGCAGCAGCAGTAGTAGTAGTAGTAGTACTACCACTAGTAGTCGTAGCAGTGGTAGTAGTAGTACTCGTAGTAGTAGTAGTAGTAGTAGTAGTAGTAGTAGTAATAGTAGTCGTAGTAGCAGTAATGATAGTAGTAGCGTCCGTAACAATAATAATAGTGGTAGTCGCAGTAGTATTAGTAGCAGCAGTAGTAATACTAGTCGTCGTAGTCGTAGTCTTAGTAATAGAAGTAGTAATAGTAGTAGTACGAGTAGTAGTGGTAGTAGTAGTAGTAGTAGTAGTAGTAGCAGTAGCAGTAGTAGCCGTAGGTAGTTAGTCGTAGTAGTATTGGTAGTAGTAGTAGTAGTAGTAGTAGTAGTAGTTTTGGTAGTAGTAGTAGTAGTAGTAGTAGTAGTAGTAGTAGTAGCACCAGTAGTAGTAGCACTACTAGTACTAGTAGTAGCCGTAGGTAGTTAGTCGTAGTAGTATTGGTAGTGGTAGTAGTAGTAGTAGTAGTAGTAGTAGTAGTACTAGTAGTACTAGCAGTAGTAGTACTACTACTAGTACTAGTAGTACTCGTAGTAGCATTAGTACTAGTATTAGTAGCAGCAGTGGTAGTGGTAGTAGTAGTAGTAGTAGTAGTAGTAGCAGTAGCAGTAGTAGTAGTGGTAGTATTAGTAGTAGTAGTCGTAGTAGCAGTACTAGTAGTAGTAGTAGTAGTAGTAGTAG
>CAUYUJ010014327.1:886508-891508 GCA_963575745.1 Prorocentrum cordatum | reverse complement strand
TGACGAAACGTGCGAGGGGTAT
Source organism: Prorocentrum cordatum (assembly GCA_963575745.1). NCBI lineage: Eukaryota > Dinophyceae > Prorocentrales > Prorocentraceae > Prorocentrum > Prorocentrum cordatum. The sequence continues at coordinate 891,486 of CAUYUJ010014327.1, read as the reverse complement.
GCCAGAATGGGCGGGGTGATGTAGCACGGGCGCTGCCAGTAGGGCCTTCGATGGGGCCTCCTGTAGGGTCACGAAACGTGTGAGAGGTATGCCGAAATGGGCGGCATGACATCATGCGGGCGCTGCCACTGGGGCCCTAAGTAGGGCGCCCTGTGGGGTGACAAAACGTGCGAGACGTATGCCGAAATGTGCGAGGTGACGGCATGCGGTCGTTGCCAGTAGGGCCTTCTGTGGGGGTCCCCGTGGGGCCACCCAACGTGTGAGGGGTGTACGGTGTGCCGAAATGGGCGGCATGACGCCATGCGGGCGATGCCGCTGGGGCCTTCGGTGGAGCTCCCTGAGGGGTCAAGAACAATGCGTGGGCTGCCACCGGGGCCTTTAGTGGAGCCCATTGTGGGGTCGCAAACTGTGCGATATGTATGCCGAAATTGGCGGGGTGCGCTGCCGCTGGAGACTTGGGAGGAGCTCCCTTTGGGGCCACGAAGCGTGTGAGGGGTGTGCCGAAATGGGCGGGGTGACGCCATGCTGGCGCCGCTGGGACTTTCGGTGAAGCGCGTTGTGGGGCACGAAACGTGGGAGGGGTTTGCCGTGTGAGTTTTGTGCAGAAATGAGGCTCATTCTGTTGATCATGATGTTGTTGTTGCTGGTGGTGGTGGTGACGATGATGCTGGTGCTGATGCTGATGCTGATGCTGATGCTGATGCTGATGATGGTGATGATGCCAATGACGGTGACGGTGACGATGACGATGACGATGATGATGATGATGATGATGTTGTTGATGATGATGATGGTGGTGGTGGTGGTGCTGATGATGGTGATGATGATCACGGTGATGGTGATGGTGATGCTGATGATGCTGATGATGCTGATGGTGATGCTGATGATGATGCTGATGATGATGCTGGTGAGTTACGACCCAACACATAGGATGTCATCGGCAGAACCTCCTAAGACATCTGCTGTACCTTCTTCGAAAGCGCCCCAAATGCATAACTCCCGAGAGGAATCCGCTCAAGACTGCCCCCCCAGGGCCCTCATATCCCCCGCGGCCTCCTCAGAAGCCCACCCGCCGTCGTAGACGCCCTTCAGAATCAGGAGCGGAAGAAGGACGTACACCTACACGAATCCACATTGGTTTCGGGAGTACGCACTGCGCGAACGCTCGTACCACGCGGCCGATCTCGCTGATTGGAGGGCCGTGTTCATGTACGTGCTTGGGTGCGTACGTTGAAGTCGGGCATGTCCCTCTACAGGAGGAGCATTCAAAGATAGTGAAAACATAGACTGGGAACGATGTTTTGATCATTACTGGAGTAGTTTTTAGCATTTTCATCATACTTCTCACTTTTCGTCCAAAATCCGCCTGTAGGGGGACATGCCCGACCTGAGCGCACGTCCTCTGTGGGCTCCCCACAGGGGAGGCCGGACCCTTACAACAAGCCCCACGTCTGCTGTGAGGGCCGCCCTCGTTGCTTTTCTTGCCCCCCATCAGAATCCACCCAGAGCCGGCCCCCCGACGTCTGTCAGGGCCCCTCCTGGCCCGTTTTTCCAGCCGCGCCCAGCCTTGCAGGGCTCATTTCGATTCCTCCGATTCGATTTCGATGGATTCCGATTCCGATTCGATTCGGTTTCGGATGCCGATTTGGTGTCCGATTTTTCAATGGAGGCCTAGTAGCCAGCCGATGTCTGCCGATTCGACTTTTCCCGACTCGGCTGCCGATTCCCGCCGATTCGATTCATTTCGATCACCGATCCGACTTATCGATTCGATTCTGGGTTCTCCTGGCTTCGGGAGAAGGAGAAGGCCTTCTCAGAAGGCGGCGGGATCGGTTTTTTGATAGGTTTTTTGTGTCTGCGAGGAAGGCTCAGGAAACCTCTCAGAAGGTCGGGGGACTTCCGAGCCTTCTGAGAAGGCCCGCCCTTGCACAATTCCCTCCTCTCTCGCCGCCGACAGCTGGTGTGACGAGAACCTTCCTAGAAACGACGACGTCTTCGACGACGCCGTCGACATCGTCGTCGTCGTCGACGATGGCCTCCACGACGATGTCGACGACTCCGTTCTCGCTGTGCGCCCCACGGCTGGTGCGCCTCGAGGCAAGTATTACGTCGGGCACGTCCCTCTACAGGAGGAACATTCATACATAGTGCAAAAAAACATTATTTGTTTGACAATTTAGTTGTATTTTTTTTGTATTTTGATTTGTCCTTCAAAATCCGCCTGGAGGGGGACATGCCCGACCAAAGGCGAGTACCCGCTGGGCGGGCCTGGCGAGGCGTGGAGCGAGGAGCTGCTGGACTCCAGCAGGGCCCTCTGCGACGCCGCCGGCGCGTCATGCTGGGGGCTGATGCGGTACGTCGGGACGGGCCAGGCCCTGCGCCGCTCGAAGACAACATCGGCGACTGCAAAGGGCATGGTCGCGCCGGGGTGTGGTGTGCGATCGGCAGCGTTGGGGCCCGGGGGGGCACGACGCCGTGTCCTCGTCGGGCCTCCTCGGGGCGCAGGAGGACTCTATCGCCTGGCATCGCTCGGACATGTGTATTTTTTTCTCGGCGAGGACCCCTGAAGACCATCCTGGACCATCGAGCAAAATAACACGCACGAAACCGACAACTGCACGGGAAATGGACGTCCGAGCGACGGCAAGATCGAGGTGCCCGCGCGCTCCCTGGGGATGCACCCCCAGGATGTTCCCGTAGGGTGCCAGTTGCAAACCACACCCTCTGCAAACCACACCCCGTGGAGTCGCCGACAGAAACCCACTGCAGACGTAGTCGTCGATCTGCGCTGGACCTGGCGCGCTCCGCGCGCCGCGTCGGGGGAGGGGGGTCCAGCGCCGATGCCCTGGGGCCGCCCAGACCTCCGAACGCTGATGTTCATGTTTATGTTTTTCCAGCCTCCTCCTTCTCCTCCTCATCCCCCTCCTCCCCCTCCCCCTCCCCTCCTCCTCCTCCTCCCCTCCTCCTCCTCCTCCCCTCCTCCTCCTCCTCCTCCTCCTCCTCCCTCCTCCTCCTCCTCCTCCTCCTCCTCCTCCTCCTCCTCCTCCTCCTCCTCCTCCTCCTCCTCCTCCTCCTCCCGCACCCTGATAGACCTCCTACCCTGACACGTCGATTAGTGAATTGGCTGTTTTCGGCTCGCGAGAGGGCGTCGCGGCCGTTATGTTGCGGGTCCAGGTCCGTCGGTTTCGGTCCCAGGCCGTTTTCACTAAAGGAAGGTTTACTAAAGGGAGGTTTGTCCACCGCCGACATGTTTATGTTTTTCCAGCCTCCCTCCCTCCCGTACTCATCTTTGGAGAAGCTCTCCTGCACAGTGAATGGCAGTCTTTTCTTGTACTCCGACCTGGGTTCGGCGCGGATGCGACGTGAATTCGACGTGGATTCGACACGGACCCTCATGGACTCGACAAGCATTCGACACGTCCGACATGCACTCGGCATGGATGCGACACGGATGGCTGGCGCGATTGGACAGTTGAGGTTCCCCAAAGATGATAAGCCTGTTTTCCACCACCACCGCCATAAGTTGGAGGGGGGAAGGTGGATGATGATGATGATGATGATGATGATGATGATGATGCTGATGATGATGATGATGATGATGATGATGCTGCTGCTGCTGCTGATGCTGATGCTGATGCTGATGCTGATGCTGATGCTGATGCTGACGCTGATGATGCTGATGATGCTGATGATGCTGCTGATGATGATGATGGTGGTGGTGATGGTGATGGTGATGATGATGATGATGCTGATGCTGCTGCTGGTAATGATGATGATAATGATGATGCTGCTGCTGATGATGATGATGCTGCTGCTGATGATGATGCTGCTGCTGCTGATGATGATGATGGCGATGGTGATGGTGTCGGTGTTGGTGATGGTGATGATGATGATGCTCATGCTGATGCTGATGATGATGCTGATGATGATGCTGATGCTGATTATGATGATGCTGATGATGATAATGATGATGATGATGATGCTGATGATGATGATGCTGATGATGATGATGATGGTGATGATGATGAGGATGAGGAGGAGGAGGAGGAGGAGGAGGAGGAGGAGGAGGAGGAGGAGGAGGAGGAGGAGGAGGAGGAGGAGGAGGAGGAAGAAGAGGGGGAGGAGGACCCCCTCCCCCTCCTACTTTCAGTGGTGGTGGTGGCAAACAATACCCACCAACAGATGCAGCGTAGTTTCGCGAGGATCGAGGTTCCAGGGCCGACTTTTTGGGGTTCCTCGGCGCCACGGCCGGGCTTTTTTTGTTGGCTTTTGGCAGAGCGTGCCTCCAGAGTTGTCCAGGGATTTACAGTGTGGCCCATGCCAAGAAACACCCTGCTTGCCTCCAGGGTGCTCTGGGTTTCTTGGGTTTCGATGGTCTGCGCCAAAATCCAATGGACGTCCTGGGGTCTCAGGGTTGGGTTTCTTGTGGAAGGTTTCTCGTGGTCGGGCCTCCACTGTATGTTTCATGGCCGCCCCAGAGCTCCGATGCGCAGAGGAACACCCGTGCACCTACGGTCGACCCGCATGACAGGGATGGGCACCCTTCCCAAGGGTACCCCTGCATCCTTGCCTCCTCTGTCGTGTCCCTGGCCACTTTCGCTGGCCGCGCTCCGCTCGACAAGCCTCGAAACGGGCGCCCAGGGCCCTCGCATCCTCACCTGGCATTCTCATGACCCAGGGTCCGAGGCCCGGGATGGCTGGGACCAGGCCTCGGGATGCAGACAGGAGGCCTTTTGAGATGCCTCTTGGGTGCCCTTTGACGTCTCCTGGGATGTCTCAGTCTCCCGAGGCCTACTGGTCAGAGGAGGAAGTGATACCCCTACCTCTCCCCGTCGGCCGTTCTCCCCTCTTGGGGCCTCCTGGGATGCCCTTGTCGCCACCGCTGGACTTGCGTCGAAATTCTGGTCAGAACGCACTCCGGGACAGGTCCGGAGGGTAGCGGTATCGGTACCTTTTGGTTTCTCCAACTGGAGGCTTC
>CAUYUJ010014327.1:824008-881508 GCA_963575745.1 Prorocentrum cordatum | reverse complement strand
GGCCACTCCGGGCAGCGATCGTCAAGCTCGGCAACCGTTTTGATCATTTGGAGCGCGCTAGGGTCACGGACGAGTTCGGTGCAGGAGAGGGTCGGGGGCATGGAGGAGAGGATGGAGGACTCGGAGATGCGCCTCAAGAGCATCGAAAACAGCGTCGAGACGCGCGGGGCGCCCCGATCCGACCAGAGCGCCAAGGAATTTTCGGGCCAGATCAGAGCGTTGGAGGTGGAGAGCTCAGTGCTGAAGACGGCCGGCCCCGTGAGTCCCGTGAGCTCCGACATGGCGAAGACGCTCGTGATCGGCGGGCTGCAGACCTTGGCCAGGCTGGACGAAGTGCAGGCATGGATGAAAACGATGATGTGGGACGCGTATGGCCCGCAACCGGTTGAAGCATATTTGAACAATGATTTTCGGGGAGTGTTTTTTTGCCAAGTTCTCGAATACCGGGGACCGCGACGAGGCCGTCAAGATATTTCAGAAAAAAGGAATCTTTCTGGGAGGGGGGCGACCGTGTGTGGGCGAAGCTGGACCAGCCCTTGGAACAGAAAGTCCTCAATTCCTTCGCGTTCGGACTGAAGTACCTCTTCAAGAACTGGGGGTACGATGCGACAGCAGTTTGGGCTGATCCCAAGGTGTGGAAGGTGTGGCTGAGCGATGATGTGGAGGCCCAGGCATTCATCGACGAGAGGGCGCTCAAAGTAGAATACGGCCCTGGTTGGGAAGTACGGCTCAAGGACGCCGCGCACCAGGACTTCCCCGACCTCTGGTCGAGGTTGAGCGACAAACTCGTGAACGCCGCCTCCAAAGGAGCTGGCAAAGTAGGCGGCAAGTGGAAGGCCAAATCCCGAGAGTAGGGACACCACCGATCGAACAGCGCATGTAACACCCACACTTGCAATGACATGTTCTCCTTTCTTGCGACAAACTCACGAATTCCAGGAGATGTTCGCTTGTCGCAGTTGCTTGGGGAAGCTGCGGAAATACATTGGGATGCAATGTGTTTCAGAGAAACCCGGAGCCCGAATAGCGACTGTATTTTGGCAGGTGGACGCACTGATTTGCAGCCTTGGGGAACTCGGATGTTCAGGCGTTGCTGTTTTAATTCGTCAAAGATGGGTGCCAACAGATTTTGGGTACAATAGGATTTCTGATCGAACTCTATGTGTGGACCTGGCTATGTTCAATTGTTCGTACAGGCTGTTTGCAATATGCATGCCCCGTGCTGGGTATGACCGGGCATATTTTGAAGATTGCCGGGGTGACGTTTGTGCTGCTGTCTGCGACGCTCATCGCCATTGGATGAGATGCTTTTTGGGAGGTGGCTTCAAGTCAGAGAAAGACCGGGGTTGGCGTGGAGATTCTTTGCAAGAGGCCTCAACAGAGCTTGGGTTGAATATCTGCAATCACCCAGATCAGATGGACCCGGGATACGCATGGACTTTCAAGGGCCCCTTAGGGCAAAAGCGAACAATTGATAATTGTTTAGTGACTTCTGGTCTCTCTGTCACGCATGTTTCGCCAGGCTCATTCTTAGATTTGGGATCCTATCATCGGCCTGTGTATTGCCGTGTCTCCATAACGTCACCCACGAGAACATGGTTGAAAAGACGGCGAAATTTACAACGTGTGGGGTCGGGGTGGTTTTCGCAGGCTGTTCGTTGCAGCGGTGCCAATGACGCCCAGAAGTTGCCCGGGCTGGAGTCCAAGCTTGTTGAGTGTGCCCCCAGAGGGTGTGCCGCGCGGCCGCGGGATACGCAACATTTCAAAGAGTTCAGGTGGCGAAGGCAACGTGCATCAAGTTCAAGTGGGAGGCGGCTCCTGTCTCGGGCACTTTTCAGGCATTATCATGTTCAGTTGAGGGCGCGGAGAACCCAGCAAGCCAAGGAACGTCTTCAAGAGTTCTCCAGTCTCGATGCTCTGGCAAGAGTTCACATGTATCCCATAAAACGCACGTGTACCGTGCGTCCAGACATGGCAACGTGCGCAGAGCATCTGGCGCAAGTTGATTCCACGTTCACGTCCCCGCAGTGCGCCGTGGAATGCAGGGCGCCTCACTTCACAGAGACAAGCGCGCAAGACCACATCCAAAGTGGCAATGAAAAAATGCTCCGATCAGGACGGGGTCGCGCTGGAGGTGTTTGCGGGCGCCAGTGAGGGCGCGACTCAGCGATTGACGGGCATGCTCAATAATATACTGGGTGGATCTGCTATTCCGGACAGTTGGAATGCGATTTGCTTCTCGCTGTTGCACGGGGGGAAACGCGGAGGGCCTGAGCAATTGGAGGCCCATCGCGATTCTGAGCATGACATACAACACCTTCGCGAGGACCGTGTGCGACTGGATAAGGGGGCGCCTCGACTCCCAACAATCGGAAGATCAATTCGGTTTCCGGCCTGCGCGCGCCACGCTGCATGCCCTTGCCGTGCTCGAGTCTGTGATCTCGAAGGGGATCAAGTGGCACGTTCCTGTCTGGGTGGCGGGCATTGATGTGAAAAAGCTTTCGACCGTGTGGAACATGACGCCTTGTTCCGTTCGCTGGAACAATAAGGCTTGGGCGAATGTGTATCTTTGCTCCAAATGCTGGATGATGGCAGATTTGGCACGAGGAGCGACGTTTTCACATCGAGCGAGGAGTCCGACAAGGCGACGTGCTCAGGCCCGTTCTGATCAATGCGGCAATGGAGGCGGCAATCGAGAGTTGCTAATCCGGGCTGACCACAGAGGGTTTCGCTCTGACTCCAGACCCACGTGAAGCTCGGCTGGCGAACATTCGCTACGCGGATGACATATCGTTATTCGCGCAGCCATTGGACGAGGACGCGTCCATGCTCGAATCGCTGTCAGTTACGCTGGGCCGTTTTGGCTTGAAGCTGAACGTGAAAAAGACAAAGTTTATGGACGGAGCCCGTTTAGCAGGCTTGCGCAGGTGATCGCAGAATGCGGCGCCATAGACACACTACGCCTGGACTCCAAGCACAAGTACCTCGGCAGGTGCTTTACAGTCGATTTGAAGAAGCGTGGCCATGCGGCTGTCGAGCACCGAATCGGCTGCGCCTGGATGAAGTTCAGTGTTTGTTTTTTCAGTACGTGCTGATGAATTAGCGTGTCAGCATTTCTTCGGTTCAAGCTGTTTGAAGCAATTGTTACATCAACTGAACTGTGTGCTACTCCCTCGACACCTGCCCGCTGACGGAGTCTCTGGGCCGTCGTTTGGACGTTGCGCAGCGACGCATGCTGCGCCGCATGGCGGGGTGGATTTCGCGCGGGGACGACAGCTGGGAGGACCGCGGCCGCAGGATGAAACTCCGGCTTAACGCAGCCTCGGAGAGCTAGCTACCCGATGCTCGGTTGGAGCCACGTGGTACGCGACAGGAAGTCGACGACGATGGCGCCGACGCCGACGACAACGTCGACGACGACGAGGGACGACGAAGACGGCAGCGACGACGCGACGACGGCGACGACGACGACGATGTAGGACGAAAGCGGGCGACGACGATGACGACGACGACGGACGAAGACGACGACGATGACGAAGACGCCGACGCTGACGATGACGACGACGACAGCGACGGCGACGGTGACGGCGACGGCGACGGCGACGGCGCCCCGACGATGACGACGATACCGACGACGACGACGAAGCTCGACGAAAATCGACGACGACCGAAAGGCAGAGTACCTGCCGGCGCTCGGCGTGCCCCATGGGGCGACGCCTGGCAGCCGCGGGCCGCCGGACGCCGGGGGCCCCGGCGCCGTGCTGGACGAAGGCGAGCTGGCACGTGAGGCCTGAGCATGGGCACGGGGGAAGGGAGGAATTGGTACAGTGAGGACTCATGACAAGAAACACCCTGCCTGCCTCCAGGATGCACTGGTTTTCTTGGGTTTCGATGGTTTTGCGATGGACAGCGCGACGTTCCCACACCAAAAATCAATGGACGCCCTGGGATCTCAGGGTTGGGTTTCTTGCGCAAGGTTTCTTGTGCGCTGGCCTCCACGGTATGCCTTCTTCCCTGGGTCCCGTGCGCTCCGCCGTGTTGCCCGTCGCTACTTTCGGCGAACGGGCTTCCAACTCGCATTAACCTTTTGAAGCGGCGTGTTGAGTGTGGTGGCCCTCGAGGCGCCATCTGCCCATCGAGGAGGAGGAGGTACTCCAGGTTTCACAGTAAAAGGAGGGTGGTCTGACTTGGGAGGGGCTACATTCGAGCTGTGTTTTAGGGTTTCAGTGGGGTCTGGGCACACAACCGCCTTTCCATGGCTAGTCTGGGGGGGATCTGAAACTGCTCACCTGGGAGGGTTTTGACCCCCTCCCTTTGATGACGATGCGGCCAGTTCGTGTCGTGTCGACGCGGCGGCGACCCAGCCGCGGGCGTTCGAGTTTGAACGTTGCTAGCAGTCCAGAAACGGCTAACATGGAACGATTCGGCGGCTCCAGAGTCCCCCGATCGTTCAAGGTTGAAGGACCCACGCGTTGTCCGAGACCAGCGCTGGGATCGTCACGATACGGACCTGCCGTCGACAAGGAGGGGCAATTTCAGACGGGCGGCGCTCGAAAAACAAAATACACAACATAAGTATAAACTGTCGGAGGTCTTCGCGCATTTCTAGACTAGGAGCCCCTAGGCGGCTCCTCCGGCGCCGCCCCCGTGCACAGCGCGGATCCAACAACTTCGCGGGGACCGCCCTTGGGTTATGTTTATCTTTTGTTTTATTGCGCTAGGCCTTTCATGCAGAGTCCGAGTAGATGGGGTCGGCGGATCGCGCCGCATCGCCGTTGCATCGGCGATGCGGCTCGATGTGGATCCCGATTTTTTCTGCGCCGACTGCCGCCGATGCATCGCTGACGTCGCGAATATATTGCCGATGCATCGGTGATACATAGGCGGTGCGGCGCGATCCTCCGACCCCGTCTACTCCGACCCTATTTGGGGGCCCTTGAATATTGAGATTACCGCAAGGGTTGGCGGGGGGGGATAGGATAGTAGGTACAGAAGCGGATGCCAAGGTGGAATGTGTCTGGCCTACCCGGCTTATCAGTGGGTCACAGGTGGTCTAGGTGGATTATCGTGGGGGTGCAGATGTTTCCTAAATGGGCGGAACCAAATTCACGGAGTTGTTGTCTCAATATAGCCCAATTCGGCATCCGCTTCCAACCCCCCTGTCCCCTTAGCACCCCCCCGCCGCGGTCATCCAAGCACCAATGCCCCTACCACTCCCTCGTTCTTGCCTGTTTGGGCCTCCTGGGAGGCCCTCGTCGCCACGGCCAGATGCGCCTCGAAGTCCCAGTCGGAACGCACCCCGGGAACGGTGCGGGGGGAGCAGCGGCGCCGTGAACAAAAATCACGGCGGGAATCTTGCCCTTGTTTGTCGGCCGCCGGGGGCCCTTCGCCCGGATCCAGGACACTCAAAGATCCACTCAGGATGACAAGCCAGTCCCGGGGAAGGAATCGACACCCCTGGGGAGCCACGTTGTGAACCAATTGCGACGGAGGATGTTTGGCCTCCCCGCGGCCCTAAAAAGTAGACCGTCACCGTCCTGGAGGATGTCCCTATCCCCACGGTTTGTATCAACTTGTCTTGGCGTCGGTCTTGAGGTCTCTCGCACTTCCGGAGGGTGCATCCCTAGCACCGCCGATTTCAGGGATAGTGGGGTGCTCCAGGCTGGTTATAGAAAGCCAGGCTGGAAGGCCGATGACAGTTTTTTGTTTCACGGTAGCCGATGGCTCAGACTTGCCGTTAATTCCAGGTTACAGGCGGGTGGAGGAGGAAGAGGATTTTGATATTCTTCGCGTGTCCTTAGGCCCCCCCCCCGACTCCCCCCCTCCCTGACCTCAAGAGGGGAAGCGTGGAGGGGGGGAACCGAAGTCCTGGGCGCTTGCATTTCTGAGCGTCGTCCTGTATCCAGTGATACTTTGGCGTGCCACCGCTTAGGGTTAAGTCGGGCCTGTCCCTCTACTGGAGGAATATTCAAAAATAGTTAACAAATACTCTTGGGACGATGTTTTGAGTATTTTTGGACCATCCCGGGGTATTTTGCGTCTATGTTTTATTTTTCGCCCCAAATCCCCTTGTAGAAGGACAGGCCCGACGTAAGCTTAGGGGCTGCCCCCCCTGGTGCTTTCTCGGTGGCGGTGGCCGCCACGCTTCCCCTCCGACCGCCCTTCCCGGCGCGCCTCTCCGTCCGCGCGAGGTGCCGTGCGGCGACTTCAGCGCGCGGCCGTGGGACGGCCCGCAGGCGCGCGGGAACTCCCCCCGGGGACAGCGAAGGAGTCGAGCACCTCCTGTCCTGCCGGTCCTCCCTCCTTCCTGGGCGACGGTAGGGGGGGACATGTCGGGTATGGCCAGGACCCGGGTAAGGGGACCCGGTTAGTGGTAGGGCCCCGGAGCCTGTTAATTGGCCAGAATCACTCAGCCAGGTTTGCCATAGCTGGTGTTTTTTCGGGTGACGGCAGTTCCGGTTAGTGGAAATGGGACGGGGGGGCGCCCCCGGTACAGATGACTAAATCAGGTTCCATTAAACCCAGTTTTACCAACGCCCGAACAGGCTCGGGCGGGGGGGGACTGTATCGACCACCAACGGCCCGCTCGTCGCCGAGAGGGGCCCCACGGCGCAGCCCGCCCAGGAGCGTGCGGGCTCGACCAGCGGCCCATCGCCCACACATCGGCGGTGCATCGCCTCGTCCTCCTCCTCCTCCTCCTCCTCCTCCTCCTCCAGACAAATGACTGAGTCCCCTGAGCCAGCCCGCCCCTAGCTGTGGCCCTCGAGCAGGCCCGCCAGGCGAGCGGATGATGGGCGACGGGCCCCGCTCTTCTGTGCAGGATCGGCGCGAGGCGTCGCCGAATCGGGCGGCATTTGCCTCGCGCTTGGGGGGGCCTGCCCCGATGCGATGATGACGATGACGATGACGATGGCGATGGAGTGCTGAGCGCTCTCTGCACTCGTGACAAAGGCATCGAGCCCCACCAGTGCTTTGGCAAAGCTGGCCCCGAGAAGTGGTCGAGTTCCGCGGGGGGCCCATGTCACGAACAAGCTGCGGCGTCGGAGGAGGGGCTGGATGTGTACACCACGTCGTTTCGTCGGCCTCAGGAGCCAGTGAGCTCGGCGCTGGAATGTGGTGTATATGCGCCCCGGCGTCCCACAGGTTGGGCAGATGGGGCGTCTATACACCGAGCTCCTTGGCCGGCCAAACGGCGTGGCGTACACATCGGGCCCCTCCTGGTCGGAGGAGGACCCCCGTCTTCCCAGACCGCCCCGCGTCGCGAAGCAGTCACGACGGAAGGATCTTGACCATCCTCGGGCGCCCAGGGGCGCCGCGACCTGGCCCACGGAGCGTCCAGAAGCAGCTCCTGCTGCAGAGCCAGTTCAGGGGAGGGGGTCGAGACCTCCAGGGTCCATGTTTCAAGCAGTGGTGAAGCGTCCTGGCTCGCCCATCGCCCTACCAAACAATGTTCTAATAACCGTTTGTGGTTCCCACGAAATGTTCTTAGAACATTTCTGGTTGAGATTGTCTTGTTTTAACACATCGGGTTTAGGTTCTAAGAACATCCTTTTTGTTCTTATAACATTTTTGGGTTCTAAAAACATTACGTGGTAGGACTATAGGAATGCCAAGATGGTCGGTGCCTGCTCAAATGTTTCGGGGGGGAAGAGTATCAGTGACATGCGCGTTGTCTCTCAAAGTGTGCGTGTTACTCATCCGCTCAGTGCACACCTGGATGTTTTTCAGCAGTAGCACGTGCTGATGCTGTCGTCCTACCAGCGTGGCATTGTCGATGCTGCTTCTCTTGCGAACAAGAAAGCGACGTCGGAGTCCTGGAGTCGTGATGGTGTCCATCGTCGCCATGGCATGATCCGCCTCTCGAAGTCTGTAGCGCGCCCCATGAGGGGCCCAGCATCGGTCGACTCTGCGACAGCGGACGGCCTTCCCATACGGTTCGGATATTTGGTAATACCGATGCCACGCGGGTGTGTGCTCCTGGTTGTCTATGACCAGATTGGCGAAGTGGACCCAGACCCCCGACGTCATTATTCTTGACGCTTCGCGTAACCCCACCAGGCCGGCCGCGGTTCCCGCGCGCCTCCGGCCAATTTGTAGCGGCCGCAGCCCGACCGTTACCCGCCGCCGCTGGCGCTTCCGCCTGCGGCTGTAAAAAAAAGTAACCCCACCAGCCCCGGACTTTGCTTCTTGCCGCCTGACCTTTGTCTCGTGGCCGCGACCAAAAAAGTAACCCCACCAGCTCAACTCGGCGCCTGCGCTTTCGCTTGCGCCCGCGAGGAACAAAGTAACCCCACCAGTCCATCCAGAGAGACGATGCTCAGAGTAGTTGCCTCGATCAGGGAAGTGGGCAGCACACAGAGGAAGGGTCCCTCTCGGAGAGCTCTTGGGACACTCTTGGGCGCTCTTGGGGCTCTCGTGGGCCTCTCGTGGGGCCCTCGGGTCATCTTGGAGCCATCCTGAGGCCCTGGAAGGCCATCGACAACAAATAGGCGAGAAGGTACAACTTATTGATGTTCTTCAGGTTTTTGAAGGTCTCTTGGGGCCTCTCGGGGATGTCTTGGGAGCCTCTTGGAGGCCTCTTGGGCGCCTTCTGGGGCCTCCTGGGCGCCTTGGGCCCCTCTTGAGGCGCTCTTAGGAGCCTTGGGAGCGCTCTTGGGCCCATCTCGGAGGAAATCGATCACAAAAGATGGGAGCTCTTATCACATCCCCCCTAGGGAGCCCCAAACATCGCCTCTTGGGCCCATCTTGGGGCGATCTTTGGCGCTTTGGGGGCCGTCGTTGGGCCCTCATGGGCCTCTCTTTGGGCCCTCATGGGCCCTCTTGGAGCTATCTTGAGGCCTCGGAAGACCATCGGAAGCGAAAAATCGAGAAGGCACAATTCACGGATTTCGCCTAGGTTTTTGTGTAAGGACTCATGGGGCTCACGGCGTTCTCATGGGGGCGGGCTCTGTGGCCACTCGGAGCCGTCTTGGAGCGGTATTGGGGCCTTTGGGAGCATCGTGGGAGCCATATCGAGCTATCTTGGGCTATCTTGAACCATCTTGGAAGTCGTCTTGGGCTCTATGAGGCTCTCCTAGAGCCGTCTTGGGCCATTTTGGACGCTCCAACGACCCGCGACCCCACCCCTCCAGGTCCAGGGGAGGGGGTAAGGACAAGCTAGGTGCGCTCGTGCCATATCTGACGTCCTACCCCTCCCTCCCATCCCTTACCATGGCGCAGATCTCTCTATTCGCACAGTCGGATGTCGTAGCAGGGCATAGCATCACACGGCATAGCATGGTGTTGAAGATCAATGCGTAGCCTGACATAGCATGGCGTGGCGACGCCCCCAAGGGGGGGATCTGCAGTCCAAAGAATCAACGACTCGACATCGAATGTGTAATCACTTCCGATGGTTGTTTCGAGGGGTCGTGTTCTAGTTTCTGGGGCATATTTAGACGGACCGAACACCATGCCGTGACATGGCGCTGGAAAAAAAATGACGCCAGTGTTGCAGCGGGAGCACGATTCGGAACGAGCGGAAGCGGGGAAGTCAGGCCAGCGGTGCAGCGGGAGCACGATTCAAAGGACGCGTAGTTTGACATCGCATGGCGTGGTGACGCCCCAAAGTGGGAGGGGGCTACTGCGACCCAGAAAATTAGTGAATATACACCGAATGTGTGATCACTTCCGAATGTTTTTCAGGGGACCATTTTTTTAGATGTTGGGGCCTACTTGAAAGTACTCAAAACCATGCCGTGGCATGGCGCTGGAAGTAATGACGCCAGCGCTGCAGCGGGAGCACGATTCGGAACAAGCGGAAGCGCGGAAACGAGGCCAGCGCTACAGCGGGAGCACGATTCGGAACAAGCGGTAGCCAGACAATGAGGCCAGCGCCTCAGAGAAAGCAGGATTGATGGAACAAAACTAGCGAAAACCCGTTTCCCTGGAATCCTGTGTGTAAACAACCAGTACGCGGAGGGGGGCCGAACATTCTCCGGACGTCGCCAGGGGAGAGAGGCGAGTAGTATTCATATGATGTAGTTGTAAAATGATAACCCTTTTCCCGAAGGGGAAGACGGCGGGGTTGGAAGAGGAAACGCGCTAGATCATCTACGCCCAGAGGGCTGGCGGGATTCCCCAATTAGGCTTGCCTAAGGGGTTCTTATCACTTACTTGGTTATAGGTTGGTACCTCGGGAGGCTACTTTGCCCGTTCCTCGGAGGTTCCTGGGGTTCTTCGGGTTCCTCGGGTTCCCCGCCCCCGGTGCCTCCGATTGTTGGGTTGCCTGTTTCCCGGAGGTTCTTCGGGTTCCCAGGGTTCCTCGGGTTTCCCAGGTTCTTCGGGTTCCCTGGGCTCTTCGGGTTCACTCCCCAGTTCGGCTTGCCTCAGGCAGTACCAAGCAATGCCAATCAATGCCAAGCAATGCCAACCCATGCCAAGCGATGCGCCCAGCGATGCGCCCATTGATGCGCCCATGCAATAGGCTTTCCCCTAATTGGGGTCGCGCTAGGTTCATTCTTGATAGGGCGGTACCGAGCGAACGCGACGCGGGGGGGTGGGTGGGAAGGCCCACCCCTTCCCCAGCACGGGAAAGAGGGGGGGGGCGAAGGGTCGCGACGCCCCCACCGTGGTGAGGACTTCCTTCTCCAGTACTGATGCGGCCCCCCCCTATGAGCAACGTATGGCTGCCTTGTTCGAACCAACTCGCGTCAAGGAGTTGTCCAGAGAGGCCCAATCTAAGGGATAAATTTTGACCTCACCTCAGGTGCAGGTAATATCCCAGTCTGTTGTGCCAGTCTGTTCACTAGCATATTTAGTGCTGTGCACTCCCCCGTCCGCGGGCACTTCCGTTCCCCTTCCCCACCGCCCCCCCCCCGCTCCCCCCCCCACCGCCACGCCCCACCGCCACGCCCTGTCTCTGGCACTCGAGACTCTCTCCGTCCCGCGCGCCGCCCTCCCCCCCCCCGCTTCCCTCTGGCAGTCGAGACTCTCTCCTCCCCGCGCTCCGGGCATTCCTCCCTCTGGCAGTCGAGACCTGTCTTCCCACTTCGCGCCAGGGGGAGGTCCGTCCTCTTCTCTCTCGTCCCCCGTCAGTCCGAACGTTCTCTCCTTCCCGCGCTCACGGCGCGCTGCGTCGCTGTCACGTGGCGAGTGGAATGGAATGGTAATTTATTGAATCGCTTCGCTCATTCCGCCGGCCCATAGTGTAGCGTCGCTGGCACTTGCTTGCGTGCTCGGGGGGGCATTTGGGTGGCCTCCTGGGGCCGCTTGGGGGCCTCTTGGGGGCCTCCTGAGGGCCTGTTGGGGGCCTCTTGGGGCCTCTTAGGGGCCTCTTGGGGCCTCCTGGGGACTTCTGAGGGCCGAGGGCTCGAAATATTGTTTCGTGTTCCCCCCCTGGGGTCCCTCTTGGGGCGTTCTTGGGGCCCTCTTGGGCCGTCTTGGAGGCCTCTTGGGCCGTCTTGGAGCCCTCTTGGGCCGTCTTGGGGCCCTCTTGGGGGCCTCTTGGGCCCTCTTGGGGCGGTCTTGGGGGCCTCTTGGGCCGTCTTGGGGTGTCGTGAAGCCGAAAAGGTGGAAACGCCAAAATCTCTCCAAAACCTAAGGAAAAGCAGTGAATTTTGCCTCTTGGGGCCCTCTCGGGAGTGCTCTTGGAGGCCTCTTGGGGCGTCTGGGGGCCATCGTGGGCGTCTTGGAGCGATCTTGTGGCATCTCGGACCCCTCATGTAGCATCTTGGGGGCCTCTTGGAAGCCTCTTGGCCCTTCTTGGGGCTCTCGGGGACGTCTCGGAGCCGCGTTGGTGCGCTGCTGGAGCGCCCTGGTGACTCCTCCCGGGACTCTCTCGGGACCTTGCCGGGGTACTTTCCGCCCGGGGGCCCCCAGGGGCCGCCCCGCGCGCGCGAAGTAGAAAGATTGTAAAGCAGTCACCGGAGATCTTAGCACGCCTCTGGCCCGTTGGGCCGGCGAATTTATATCGCCCCCCCCATGCATTGCCGCGTGACGAGTAGAGTGGAGTAGTAGTATGTTGTCTGGCCCACTGCGCAGCCACTGGCGAATACAATGCACAATTGTTTGTTGTCCGCCACACTGCGTTGCCACGCGGCGAGTAGAATATAGTTGTATTATTTCACCACCTGGGTGTTCCGATGCGCGCGAGTAGTGTGGCATGGCGTCTTTTCAGTTCTCCAGGCGTTGCCACGTGACGAGCTATGTAGAAGAGGCGGTTTTGGGGCCCTTCTGCGTTTCCGCACGGTGAGTACACTGGGCTAGAATTGTTTTCGCCCCCAGGCGTTGCCGCGTGACGAGTCGAGTGGAATAGAGTTTGTGTCCGCCCCGCCCGAGTCCAGTTGATGTTGTGTCGTTCTCAGGCCTGTTGCGTGGCATGCTGCGAGTGTAGAGGAATGACATATGTTGACCAACTGGCGTTGTCGCGTAACGAGTCGAGTGGAATTGTGATCTGTCTCGCCCCGCCTGAATCGAATGGAATTGATGCTTTCGGCCCGCTGCGTGGCAACATGGCGAGCGCAATGAAATGACGTTTGTATGCCCCCCCAGGTGTTGCAGCGTGACGATTAGAGTATAGTGGTATTGCGTCTAGCGCGCTGCGTTGGCGAGTTGAGTAGAAGTGCGTATGTTTTGGTGAGATGCGATGCCACGCGGCGACCATAACAGCATCGATGCGTTTGCCTCTCGGGCGTTGTCACGTGGCGAGTAGAGTGGCATCGTCCTCTCTTTCGCTTCCCACTCGTGGCCACGCGACGAGTGAGGTGAATAGGTTGTTCTTCCGCCGCGATGCGTGGCAATGTGGCGAGCGCAAATGGAACAGCATCGGTTATGCCCCCCCCCAGGCGTTGTTGCGGGACGGCCCGTTGCGGGGGAATCGCTCCCCAGTGCGCGGGGAGGAGAGAGGGTCTCGACTGCTGGAGGAGGCGGGGGTGGCTCCCGCCCCTCCTCTCGTGTGCCAGAGGGGAGAGGGGGTGGAGGAGGAGGAGGAGGAGGAGGAGGAGGAGGAGGAGGAGGAGGAGGAGCAGGAGGAGGAGGAGGAGGAGGAGGAGGGGGGCTTTCAGCCACCCCGCCTCTTTCCCCCCTCCCCCCCCCTCCATAGTGGCAGCGTATATGTTCGCTGGGTACCGCTCCCCTCAAGTTTCGCACAGCCGGGACCCCCCACGGAGGTCTCGAACCCTTTCTTGGGACCGTTTTTTTCATTTTGAGTGTTTTCGGTGTCGGTCCTGGGGCCTGTGAGCGGGAGGGGGGATGGCGGCACGACGGAGGGCGGGGAGTGCGCTGGAGGGAGTATGGGACCGGGGAGGAGTGATGAGGGGAGGAAGAATGCTCGAGGGTGCCCTGGGGAGGAGGGACTCAAACTTTTCGACGGTCTGTTTTTTCCAATCGCGGCGTTTTCCTTTCATCTCGGCGAGCCCAATGGGCCATCACACATTGATCCCGGAGGAAGATGAACCCTTGGGGAAGGAGTCGGGACCTCTGGGGCCGCAGATTAAACAACATCTTATCGGAGGACGCTTGAGAACGGGGAGGGTGGAACCAAGGCGTCCGATGCCTTGCTCATTGCGGCGCAGGGCTGCGCCTTAATGCCAGGCAGTTGTTGAGGGCCGCTGCAGGGCCCGGCGAGGGCCCCCAGAGGCCGAGCACAGGGAAAAAATGTAGTCCCGATGTTGTTCCGGACGTGGGTGCCCGGGGAGAGAGGAGGGCGTGCTACTTCAGGCTCGGGCGAGTTTGCCTGCATAGCCATTCCCCGCCCCCTCCTCCGCCGAGAAGGCGTGCAGGTGGGTCCCGAGGTTCGCATGGAGGCCAGATCATCTCCTCCTTGAGGCTCGCTTCCCCCCCCCACTCGCTTCGCCCCCCCCCCCCCCTCCTCCATGGTATCCGACGTCGCAAAAGACACTGACAGCGTTGAGGAGCCGCACTGCGATTCGCACAGGAGAGCGGATCCTGGTGTATACATTTTCATTGCTCCCCCAGGAGAAGCGGGGGAAACAAGTACACAGCACCCCGCCCCGACAGATCTCGTGACACCAGACCGCCGCAGCCCTGGGCCCCATCCTCCTGCAGCACTCGTCGAGCGGCTCGATCCGCGGAGGCCCCCTGGGGCCCGAGGGGACGCAGCAGCTCGCGCACGCCGTGTGAGCCGCATGTGCGGCGCCAGGATCTCGGGGCCCCTGCGGGCAGGACCCGCGGGCTCCCGTCGACCCTGCCGGCCCGAGTCGTTCCGAGGTCGATATCGGTGCCGGTTCCGCGGCGATGTCGGCTGCCGCATGGGCATTCCGGTCTCTCGTGATGGAGGCCCTGCTTCGGCCTGCCGATTTCCGCCGACTCGAGTTCTCCTGGTTTGGCGGCCGATGTCCGCCGATCCGATTCATTGCGATCGACGATCCGAGTGAACGATTTGGCGGTCGACATCCGAACCCTACCCGTCAACGTTTCAGGCAACTCGGCGGGTGGCCGGCGTAGGGCTCGGAATTCGTCGAACACTTTTGCGGAATCCGAACTTACGAACCCCAACCACTCATCGATTCGAGAGAATCGATGAGTGGTAGGGGTAGGGCCAGGGTTCAGATGTCGCCACCTATCGGTTTGATTCTGGGTGGTCCTGTAAGGCTTCGGAAGCCGAAAGAAAGACCGCCTCTGGTCGGACAGGGCTAGGACGATGATAATTCCGTCCCAGAGCGTTCCAGGACGCTCTCAGAGTGTTCAGGAACGCTCTGAGAAGGCCGCGGCGCCCGAGACATCCTCCAGAGCCGCCAGATCTCAGCGATTCTCGATCTATCCTCACCCGTTGTTATCCTCCACTGAGATCCGACGTAGCAAAAAACATCCAACGTCGCAACAAAAACACGACTGGACACCTGGACCCCATTGTTCTGCGTCATTTTCGAGCCAGATCGATCTGTGCGGGCCCCTGGGCACTAGATGGAGCGACAACGCCCAGCGCGAAAACATGGAATCGTCAGGATCTCAGGTCTTCCCTGGTTTTCCGTCGGGCCTGTCCCTTTCCAGGAGGGATGCTCAAAAATAGTCAACAAAAAACAGTCGTGGGACGATTGATGTTGACTATGTTGGAGTATTGTTGAGCATGTTTTGGGTATTTATTACCTTTCGTCCAAAACCCGTCTATAGGCGGACATGCCCGACCTCCTCCCCTTCCTCCCCATCTTCTGCTCCCCCTCGTCCTCCTACTCGAGCCCTCCTCCTCCTCGCCCTCCTTCTCTTAGCCCTCCTCCTCCTCCTCCTCCTCCTCCTCCTCCATCCCCCTCATCGTCCTCCTCCTCCTCCTCTCCTTCGTCCCCTCCTCCTCCTCCTCCTCCTCCTCCTCCTCCTCCTTCGTCCCCTCCTCCTCCTCCTCCTCCTCCTCCTCCTCCTCCTCCTCCTCCTCTGGAGGTGGTCCTGCTGGCCGCGGTGCCGGCGGCCAGCGCCGCTGGGCCGCGCGCTCCCGCGGGCGCCTGCCGCGTGGCCTACCGCCCCTTTGGGGCCGGCGGGCGCGAGGTCGAGCAGTGGCGAAGCGTCCTGGCGTGCCTATAGTTAGGGGGCCACATGCGAACCCTACCCCTACCCCCCACGATTTCCGAGGGGGAGGGTGGGGTTCACTTCGCTCGGGAGCTTCCGAACGAAGTGAACCCCATCCTCCCCCTCAGAAATCGTGGGGGGTAGGGGTAGGGTTCGCATGTGGCCCCCTAACAGTCCTACCAAATAATGTTCTAAGAACCTTTTGTGGTTCCCCCGAAATGTTCTTAGAGCATGTTTGGCTGGGACTGTCTTGTTGAAACACATCGGGCTGATGTTCCAAGAACACTGTTTTTGTGATAAGAACATTTTTGGATTCTAAGAACATTTCGTGGTAGGACTAGGGATGCCGGGACGGTCGGTCCCTGCTCAACGAGGGCCCCGAGCAGGACGTCGACGGCGTGCTCGCCGAGGATGGGGGTCGTCTGCCGTCGGCGAGCACTCCAGACCCCCGCGGGTCAGGAATATATTGTCCCGACGGGAGGCTTTCCGCCATTGCTGGCCCCCGGGGGCCCCTACAGCGGACCTCGGGGCCGCCAACAGACGGCTCAGGATGGAAAACCGGCCCGGGGAACGGGTTGAGACCTTCGGGGGTCGACGTCATGAAAAAATCATGACGTCCGGGTCTGGGTCCTCATTTTTTTGAGCTGGGCGTTCTCGCTCGATTCGAGCCCCAGGGCCCTCACAGATCGATCTGGTTCGAAACATGAGGCAGACAGATAGGGTGAGGATCCGGTCCCGTTTTGTTTGCGACGTTGCAGTTTTTGTTGTAACGTCGGACCTCAGGGTCTAGGGGTGGAAGGGAGACGGAGAAGCAGACAGTGGCGGGACTTCTCAGGAGCATTCCTTGGCCTTTGAGAAGTCTTCCGTGTCTTCGCGGAATGCTTAGGAGATTTCTCAGAAGGCCATCGGACTTTCGAGCCTGCTGACAAGGCCCGCCCTCTTCTCACTTCCGCCCTGGGCTCGCCGCCGAGCTCAAGACGTGTGTTAGCCTAATGTGTGTGTCACCCCGTCCGGCCTGTGCCAGCCATGGTTGCACCGTCTTTGCCGCATTGACGGGTTTTGCTGGACCAGCACGTTGGCGCTGACACACCTTCTGAGGATCATCGATGGTCTGAGGTGGCCCAGCGCTGGTTCCGACCAGCAGGAAGGGCGGGCAGGTTCTATGTTCTGGGCTCGATGTTGTTTTTGGTTTTGTCTTTTTCGGCCTCTGGAGCGGGCTCCGGGACCGTCCAAAACGGATCCGGGGTGAACAATTGCACCAGGTGGACCCTGGGAGGGTTCCAGGGACCGATTTGGGACGGAGTTGCCCTTCCAGCGCCGTTTTTAATACATGCTTCGCGTGCGGATCATGTATTAAACATAATTAAACATACAGGGATTCAGTATTAAACACAACGATGAGTTCATGCATCAATTTATTCATAAACTAATCCTGTATCAAACAAATCCTATATGCTTTTAATCCAATGTATTAGAAACTGCCCTGTATCCCCGCTCCTCGACAGCTGCTCTGGGCCCCATGCAGCTCAGACCCCCCAGCCGCCTCCCAGCTGAGGACACCGAGCCGGGCGTGCTGCCCGTGTTCTCCGCGTTCCTGAATCACACGGGCTGGGGCGCCAGGTCTCCGCGGACGGGCGGCAATGGGGCGGGGCAGCAAGCGTTCGGGTGGGTCGAGGGCAGGGGGGAGCGCAGCCCTGATCCAGACGCGCAGCGTCCTGCCAAACATCGGGGCGGAGGTTCTTCACAATTTTCGGCCTCGAAGAGCGACTCGCGATCAAAACCGGCCAGGGGGAAGGGGTCGGGACTTCTGGAGACCGTGTGTATCCGAGTCATGATGTCATGGAAAAGCACGACCTCGCATGTCTTGGAAAAGGGGTCCTGAACGGATCTGAAGGTGCCACCGCGGGCCAGAAACGGTCAAATAGTCTGTGTTCGCGACGCTTGCGACCCCCCACAAAAAAATGTGCACGAGAGGTCCCCCTGTTTATTGCTCCCCGTTGGCAACTACCCGATCTCCAGGCCTCCCAGATGGGGGGTCTGGCGCCGCATCGCCGATGCATCGCCGATGCGGCTTGATGTGGAGCTTGATTTTCTCCACGCCGACGGCGCCGATGCACTGGCGACCTGGCGCGATCCTCTGACCCTGTCTACTCGAACTTCACCTGACAGGTCTCTCTAGACAGGCGACGTGCATTAGTCCCAGACCTCATCGCGACGGCCTCTGGAAGCTGCTCCTTGGGCCAGGGACTGCCCAAAAGCGGCGCAGGACGGAACGCAGACGGGCTCGAGATCCCGGGGGCTCGCTCATGGCAAAGCAAACGACGACGGAGGAGAGGAGGCCACCCCCGCCAGCGGGCCACCCCTGGGGCGAGCGGGCCCGCGATGCCCCCCCCCGGCGAGCCGGAGCTCGGAGGCGCTTCGGGCGGGACGCCGCGGGGGCCCTCCAGGGAGCCCCATCTCGCGATGCGATGGTGGTCTTGGTGGCGGTCGTGGCCGCTTCTGCTGCCGCTTGGTGGTGGTGGTTGCAACCTTCCCAAGGGTACCCTTTCATCCTTGCCTCCTCGGTCCATCCTTGGTTGGCCGCGCCACGCTCGAGAAGCTTCGAAGTGGGCGTCCAAGGCCCTCACATCCTTGGTTGGCCGCTTCTGCTGCCCGCCTCCCGCCTCAGGGCGAGCGACGCCGCTCCCTGGACGTACCACGTCGGCCCGCCCCACGACTTCCCGGTGAGCAGGCTGGGGCCGCAGGGCGAGAAGCGCCACGTCATGTCCGTATGTCGAAGGAGGAAAACGCCATACGCATCGATTTTGTTTGGCGCTCCGCGCGGAACTCTTGGATCCGCGCTGGGCCCCCCCCAGTGAGGGGGGGCCCAGCGCAGATCCACGAAATCCGCACGGAGCGCTCAAAGTCTATGCTTGTGGCTTCGGTTTCTTCTTCTAGTCTACTTCCTGTCTGCGAGCAGCTCGTGCCCGGGCCAGGGCGGCGTGCCGCTGTTTCCCGCCGACGCCGCCCTGCAGCTGGGCTCCGAGCACGTCCACGTGGAGGATCGGCGGTCGACATTCGAGGCATACCCTTCACCATGGGGCCCTCGCGGACCGATCAGGCTCGAAAAATAGCCGCGAAAAGATGGGGTCCAGGGCTCCAGTAGAGTTCTTCTGCGACGTTGCATCGTTTTCGTGGCGTCAGATCCTAGGATGCCCGTTGCCGCGGCCCCCCCGCCCCCACTTGGCGCCAGGGGGAGCAGGGCACGGGTAACAAAAAAAACCTCGGCTCGGCCCTAGCGGCCAAATTGTTGCCCATGCCGCAATTTGTCCGGGTCATGAACACATGATAGTTGAGGGCGTTTGGTTATTCGCGGCCCCTGGGGGCCCTCGTTGGTCCCCAGGAGTGTCAGAAAACGATTCGGGATAAAAAACCGGTTCCGGGGAAGGGGTCGAGATCTCTGAGGGTCAATGTTGGTAAAAATCCTTACGTCGAGGGTCTGGGACTGTGTCCCCTCGTCGGGCTTGACCAGGGGCATGCACAGAGCGTCGATCGCCTGGAGGATGGAACCCACGCCACCCGGGAGGCCGCGTTCAAGCACTACCACTTCACGCTCCTCTGCGGGGACTTTACGGGCGAGCCCTTCCCGCCACAGGCGTTCGTCTACTCGCTCGCCTACGCCGCCTCGGCGCTCGTCCCCGAGTTCATGCACTGGAAGGCGAGCCGCCAATTCTACCACCTGCCCGACGCTGCGCAGGGCTACAAGACCCTGTACATCGAGGGGCTTGAGGCGTTCTTCACGGACATGCTGACCAATCCCGCGAAGGAGCAGCTACTGGAGTTCAAGCACACGTTCCTGCTGCTGTCCCAGCAGCTGTTCTGGTACAAGTACAGGGAGCCTGCACGGCGCCGCGCGGACATTTCGGAGGAGGGCTGTTGGAGACAACGGCGGTCACTCGGCCCGACCCAAGACCCGCTCAACATCCCTCCGCGGACCCACGTTTTTCCCTTGGGCGTTCACGAGGCCAGTGAGGACTCGTCGGGCGGTGCCTCACGCGGGCGGCAAGACGCGGGGGGTCACAGACAGTTGCACCTTCTGCGCGCCTCCGAGGTCCCAGGGTGCCCCTCGGGGCCCCTCTCCTGCAAGCCGCGACGCCCCCCCCCAATAAAAGCTGCCTGGGGCATCTGTGGCCCACTCGTGAGCTAGCTGAAGGTCTGGTATAACCCACCTTGGCGCCCACCTTGAACTCGACCAAACAACGAACGACACCACCCCACCCACGGCCCTCCGTGCTGCCCTGCGGCCCATCGAGCGCCGCAGCGTGAAACCGCGCAGAAGCCCACGCCGGCATGCATGGCATAAGCTGGGGCCCGCGGGGCCGCAGGTGGGGTGGTGTCGCTTGTCTTCTGGTCCTCTCCCCCCCCCCGTCCCCGCAGCCCCCCCCGCGGTCGTCTCCGGCGCTGTCTCGGCCATGGCCCTCCTCCGGGCGTCGCCGCCTGTGCCCTCTGCGACGCGCAGGAGCGGGCCCGGCGGCGGTCCGCGGCCCTGCAGGGCGCCGCGCCGCGCCCCGAGGGCGGGGCCTCGACTGCGGCGGCCGCGCGAGGCCTCGGACAGCAGCCAGCCGATGGATCGGAGGTCGATACCGTTCGAGTAGGAAATTGGCTGCATCATTGATTTGCAGTCAGCCCGCATAGCAAGGACGGGCAACCTTCCCAAGGGTACCCTTGCATCCTTGCCTCCTCGGTCCATCCTTGGGTGGCCGCGCCCCGTCCCCGCTCGAGAAGCTTCGAAGTGGGCGTCCAAGGCCCTCACATCCCTATCGCTCATCCTTCTGAAACGGGCCGGCTGCACCCCATGATTCCCAACCATCCTGTGTTGTTGGGTCCCTGTTTTGAAGAGAGAGCGCCCCGCGTCACTCATTCCTCCTCCCCCTCTTCCCTCCTCCCCTCCCTGCCTCTGCTCACCGCATCTGCTCACCGCGTGTCCACCATCTCGGCACGCCCCTTTCACGTTTCGAACGTTTCGTAGCCCCATAGGGAGGGAGCTCCACCGAAGGCCCTAGTGGGGGTGTCCGCATGCGTCCGCCACACCCAGTATAGCGTTTAGTGGCCCCCCGAAGGCCCCAGTGGGGTTGCCACATGCGTCCGCCACACCCATTACAGCGTTTCGTGGCCCCAAGGGAGCTACACCGATGGCCCCAGTGGGGGTGCCCACGTGCATCCGCCACACCCAGTACAGCGCTTCGTGGCCCCCACGGTGCTCCACCGAAGGCCCCAGTGGGGGTGCCCACATGCGTCCCCCACACCCAGTTCAGCGCTTCGTGGCCCCATAGGGAGCTCCACCGAAGGCCCCAGAGGGGGTGCCCACGTGCGTCCGCCACACCCAGTACAGAGCTTCGTTGCGCTTAGGGAGCTCCACCGCCACACCCAGTACAGCGTTTCGTGGCCCCATAAGGAGCTCCACTGGAAGTTCGCATACGTCCCACCCATTCGTCCCCCCCCCCTGCCCGAACTGCCCCGCCCGCGCCTTGTTCTTTTTGCGGCGTGCTGCCTATGAGAGCAGAGGGTATACCGCGTGCGCTATTCGGGGTTTGCGTGCCCTCCTCCTTCGTCTTATCTCCTTCGCGGTTCTCGCAGCTGCATGCATATGGTTGGGTCTTTCGCCAGGCTTTTTTTTGTCGAAGCTGCCAACAAGTGCGTCGATGTTTCGCAGATCTTCGGGCATTCAGCGTATCTTTTGGCAGATCGACGAACAACTCAATTCCAGGGTCACTCAATTATGTAGTCGATCCCCTACTTGAACCGCGGATGGACACACTTAACGCGAAACTTCACTACAGCGTTGAAATTGCGTAATTCAAAGGCGAGTTCCAAGCTGGGCACGATCGGCGGCTGCCGCTGATGCAGTTTCTGTTCAGCCTGTGGTCGTCGTTGCCTGGGCGGCGCTCCGTCTCTTTGAATGGTGGACTCTCAACGTTGTGAATTGGCTTCGCGCTAACTTCTTCCATCCGCGGTAGCGCCCCCACCCTGCCAAGTCGATTCGCAAGCTGTGTTTTTTTCCGGTGCCCGACGGGGGCGCTGCGGCCGCAACGTTTGCGGGCCTGCACCCGCGGGGGATCTGGTCCCGGGCTGCATTTCGCTGGGAGGGTGTCTTCTGCCACCGGGGCCGTTGTGCAGCCACCGCCGAGTGGCGCCCGAGGAGCAGCGACCTGGTCTGCGCACGTCAGGGTCGTGCCGTGGCGACGCGGCGGCGGCCCCAGCGCGGGCGTTCCAGGCTGGACGCCGCCAGGGGCACGTTGCGGGCTCCGTGGGGAACCGCGGCCGTTCCAGGCTGAGCTGCCGGAGCGGCATCAGAGAGAGAGGCGCACGTCGCTGCGGCACGGACCCGCCGTGCACGGAGGGTGGGACAGGAGGCCAGGGCCGTCCCAGCCAACCTTTCCAGCCCTAGCCAGTTTCGCTTAAGCTTGTTTCCAGCCCTGGCGACCCCGTCTCGACTGTCTCGGGCTCGATTCAGCCCCTGCCAGTTTTTCCAGCCCTGATGTTCAGCTCCCCTCCTTCCCAGCTTCTGGCGATGGCGGTGGCGCGCTGGCGACGCCAGCGAAGGCGTCCAAGGTTGAATTTTGCATGATAGAGCGACGCGGAAGCACCGAGGGACACGGCAGCGCCGCAGGACCCGACGGCCTTGAACCTTGAGCGATCGGGGCCGCGATCGGTTCAAGGTTGGACGTTCGGCGCGGTGTCGAAAACCTCAGCGCGCGCCGACGCCGCACGAGCTTGCCGTACACCCCGCGACTGTCTTCCCAGAACCCCTCCTCCTGCTCCTCCTCCTCCTCCTCCTCCTCCTCCTCATCCTCCCCCTCCCCTCCCTCCCCCTCCCCCTCCTCCCTCCCCCTCCTCCTCCTCCTCCTCCTCCTCCTCCTCCTCCTCCTCCTCTCTCCTCCTCCTCCTCCTCCTCCTCCTCTCTCCTCCTCCTCCTCCTCCTCCCCCTCCTCCCTCCCTCCTCTCTCCTCCTTCCTTCTCCTCCTCCTCCCCCTCCTCCTCCTCCTCCTCCTCCTCCTCCTCCTCCTCGGATAAGAAACGAGGATGACGGGGGGCATCTCGTGGATCGGCGCTGGGCTCCCTGTGCCGGCGCCTCGGGCACCGCCCCCTGGCGCGCTCCGCGCCTCGGGCAGGGGGGCTCTGGCGGCGAGCCGAGAGATCCGCGCGGGCCTCGGGGTGTTTGTGGTCGCGTCGTTTTTTTTGTTTTTTTTTGTTGTTTTTTTTGTTTTTGTTTTTTATATGAGATAATATCGAATCGTCGAGAGGTGAAGAGCCCCTGACCCTAATGACACGGTGAAGACGTGGCCTCACGGAGGCCCCCGTCTCTACATGAGGGATGATAGTTCTGGGCGGTCTGGCCTGGTGCATTTGCAGAAGAGATCCCCTATCCCTAATTTTTCCGGCCCTCCTAACTGAAGTCCCCTCCCAACAGGTTAGGGGTCCTTTCTTGGTTGATCCAAGTGTTTATGGTCGTGCCGCTGTTTCTTTTTCTTGTAAGGAGCGGTGGCAGTGGTGTTCTGTGGCATGAGCCGGCGCAGCGCGCACGAGCTGCGGCAGGTGCTGCGGGACACGTGGGCCAGGGCCATTGCCGACGCCGCGCCCGCAGTAGTGCAGCGCTTCTTCGTGGGCCGCGCGGAAGGCGTGCCGCTGGAGGACGGTCTCAGGGGCGATGTGGTGGAGCTGCCGGTGCCAGAGTCGTACCGCGCCCTCAACATCAAGGCTCGAAGATCGGGGGCGAAGGAGGGTGATCATTATGGGGGTGAATCTCATGGCCAGTGCTCCCCAGATGTTATGGCCCCCTCTTCTTTTCCCCAACCATCCTGTGGTGTCGGGTCTTCGTTTTGAAGAGACGGTCCCCGCGTTCCTCTCCTCCTCTTCCCCACCTCCTCCCTCCTCCCGTCACCCCCATCACTTTGGCACACCCCTCAGACGTTCCGTGGCCCCATAGGGAGCTCCACCGAAGGCCCCAGTTGGGGTGCCCGCCTGCGTCTCCCCCACCCAGTACAGCGTTTTGTGGCCCTATAAGGAGCTCCGCCGAAGGCCCCAGTGGGGGTGCCCACATGCGTCCCCCACACCCAGTACAGGGCTTCGTGGCCCCACAGGGAGCTCCGCCGAAGGCCCAAGGGGCGCAGCCCGCATGCGTCTCCCCCATCCTGTAAACCGTTCCGTGGCGCCACAGGGAGCTCCACCAAAGGTTCCAGTGGCGCAGCCCGCATGCGTCTCCCCGACCCAGTACAGCGCTTCGTGGTCTATAATGGGGCTCCACCGAAGACGACACATACATCTGCGGTATTCACAATTGTATATGGGTGGGGCTTTCGCCAGGCTAGTTCCAGTACGTTGCGTAGTACCCCCCCGTCCGCGCACATATCTCGGCCCATGATTTGCGACCCTCCCTTTTGAACGCCCCACTCTTGAAACCCCGGGAAGAATAATTAGTCTGGCGAAGGACCCAACCACATGCAGTTGTGAACACCGCAGTTGTAGCTATCGTCTTCGGAAGTGCCCCCTGTGTAGGGCCACGGAACGCCGTACCGGGCAGCGGAGACGCATACGGGCTGTTCCACTGGGCTCTTCGGTGGGGCTCCCCATGGTGCCCTGAAGCGCTGTACTCGGTGGGGGAAATGCATGCGGGTTGCACCCCTGGGACCGCCGGTGGAGGTCCTTACGGGGCCACGAATCGCTGTACTGGCTGTGGGGGACGCATGCGGGCTGCGACACTGGGGTCTTCGGCGGAGCTCCCCGTGGGGCCACGAAGCGCAGTGCTGGGCGGGGGAGGCGCATGCAGGATGCGCCCCTGGGACGGTCGGTGGAGCTCCCTACGGAGCCACGAAACGCTGTATTGGGTGGGGGTGACGCGTACTGGGTGTGGGGGACGCATGCGGGCTGCGGCACTGGGGCCTTCGGTGGAGCTCCCTGTGGGGCCACGAGACGCTGTACTGGGTGGGTGAGACGCATGCGGGCTGCACCACTGGGACCTTCGGTGGAGCTCCCTATGGGGCCACGAAGCGTTGTACTGGGTGTGGGGGACGCATGCGGGCTGCGCCACTGGGACTTTCGGTGGAGCTCTCTGTGGGGCCACGAGGCGCTGTGCTGTGTGTGTGTGAGACGCATGCGGGCTGCGTTTGGGACCTTCGGTGGAGCTCCCTATCGGGCCACGAAGCGTTGTGATGGGTGTTGGAGACGCATGCGGGCTGCGTCACTGGGACCTTCGGTGGAGCTTCCTATGGGGCCACGAAACGTCTGAGGGGTTGCCAAAGTGAGGGGAGTCACGGGAGGAAGGGGAGAGGAGAGGAGAGGAGGAGAAGGAGCTCGGGGCGCTGTCGTTTCAAAACGTGGACCCAAAACAACAGGTTGGTTGGGCAAACAATTGCGTAAACATAACTTTTGTAGCTCCGTGCGGGTTTCTTGAGTGGGCGATGGATCCCCCTCACTGGCGCGCGGAGAGCGCTAGAGCAGAGGTGCCGCCACGGGAGCCCAGCGCCGATCCAAGACGTCCGTGCGGAGTTCCGAAAGTTTACGTTTATGCCGGCTATTTCTCCTTCGAGGCTTTCAGCATGCTGTCCTGGGCGTACCACGCGTTCCCCAACCTGCAGTGGCTCGTCCGCCACGACGACGACGTCTACCTCCGGGCGCCAGCGCTGCTGGCGCAGCTGGCGGCGCGGCCTCCCGTGCGCTACTTCTGGGGGATGATCGACCATGGCTCGGCACCGGTGCGGGACCCCGGGCACCAGCATTACAACTCCTACGAGCAGTTTCCCGAGCAGCGGCACCCTGCCTGGGGGGACATCTTCCCGCCGTATGCGCGCGGCCTGCTGTGGGCGATGTCCGTGGACCTCCTGGCCGCTGTCGTTGCGGAGTTCCAGGAGGACGTGCCCCCCGGGAGTCGGCTCGATGAGGTGGCCGCCAACCAGATAGCACACCCCGACGATCCATCGCTGGGCGTCGTCGTTAGGGCGCTGGTAGCGAAGAGGGGCATGTCCATCAACCTCGACGACCGGGATTTCAACTCGTTCTCGTTGAATCCTTCGTGCAGTTCGAAGTTTTCCAGCATGCATAACAGAACCTGGGTGGTGCACCACGTCAAAGCGGAGACCATGCACTGCATGTGGAACCTTGACCAGGCAGCCGCCGCGAGTGCGAGACCCGGGAACTCCGCGGCCGACGCGTCTCAGCGTGAGTTTCCCGACCTCTGCTTGTGTGCGACCGAGGTGGACGAGGAGGAGGATATGGACCCCGATGGCCTTCCGTTCTGGTATGATAAGACGCGCTTCAATACAGCCCGGTAACCAAAAGTCTGCGTTTGTGTGCACATTCTTGTGTTGTGCGTGATCTCGCACTCACCCACCATGGCTTTTTGTGGAGACGCAGGGCAGCGGGCGATGTGAAGACTTGTGGGATTACGGAGCTCCCTTCAAGGCGTCAGTCGGTGCACATTCTCGGCGTTTCCCGCAATTCTCCCCACCGCCCCACCACGGAGCGATTTGTAGGGAGATTAGGGCAAGCACAGTCAAACCGCATCATGAGGATGAGGAGCTTTCCACGATAACACTTGCATCTTCGCCCCCCTGCCGCTCATCCTGCTCGCCCTTAATAGCCATGGGCCATAAGACTTCCAACTTCTGCTTCAAGCCGCGCGTCCAAGGGACTGGCATCCTGACCGTGGATCCTTCTGGCCCCGTCGCAATGTAGAAGAGAATGATTGGGACAGGGATTGGAGAATACCAGCGACATGGGACGACGGATCAGCCCTCCTTGGCCCTCCTTGGCCCCGCGGAGTCCTCGCTGCAGCCTTCTCGGAGCTCTCTCTCTCCCTCTCGGGGCCTTCGGTTGGCAGCCTCTGAGGCCCTGCTGGGCAGGGCACTGTTGATTGGGCCTGCCTCGACGCCAGTGACGAAGCAGATGGGGCGGCGTTGGTACACGTCGTCTCTTGAGGTCACGCCGTCCTTTTGCCGCCGTCTCGGGGCCGTTCACAGGCCTCAAAGGCCCATCTGCAGAGAAGAAGGCGACAAGGCGATACTCATTGAACCATGTTTCGGGCTTCCCGTGCTTCCTACTAGCGGTCGCTTTCGGGTCCTGATGATGCCAATGGGCCCGAGAGCTGTCTTTCTCCTGGGAGGGCGGTGCGAAACGGCGGTCCGCGGGGAGGGATCGAGGGTCGAGAATTCCAGGCGCCCAGTTCTTGAAGAGATCGCGGCGTCGGGTGCGAGAGGCAGGGCTCGAGCTGAACGTGCTTGGGCGGTTTTTGCGGACCGTTTTTTCGTTTTGATCTCGTGGTGCAGCAAGGGCGGAACGAAGGCAGAACGAGAGCGGAAAAAACACAGGTTGGCTCGAGCCCTTGCCCACTCTGCCCAGGAGGACCTGCGGATTTGCCAGCGAGGCCACATCGCCGATCCGTCGGCGATGCACCTCCGGTCGCAGCTCGAGGTTTCCCCCCCGGAGCCGGTGCCCCCCGAATGTCCCCTCCCCGGTCAAAAGAGGGGGGTACTAAATGTAGCCCCCCCCTCGGGGGCCACGATCCCCGTGAGTGGTATCGAAAATTGACCCTGCCAAGGGCCCAAAAAGGACCCTCTGACACATCAGAAACACCAGGGAGGGGGGGGGGGAGGGTCCCCCTCAGACAAGGATGGGGGACCAGCGCAGAGTTTTCCTGATGAGGTCAGATGGTCTTCGCAGTCGACCGCGCTAGCGGATGCCCCGGAACATTGTACATCCCTCCCAAGTAAGTCTTTGGTGTTGATTATCGCTCAGGACATTTTTGGTCGGCGATGGACGACGGCGAGGCCGATTTTTAATGATTAGTATTAGTCCTACGACTACTGTTGTTATTCCTATAGTTCGCACTCTATCTGTTCGTATTATTCCACTCGTTGCTCCCGTGGGTAACCCATGTTGCCCACCCCGACCCCCCCACCCCTCCCCGAAACTGTAACGCCTGAAAAACCGGCCGCAGGAGGATTCCGCCGCCCAAGGCCTTCGATTTTGGCCCCCCAGGCACCTGAGCGTTCGAAATCCACGTCCCTGAGCGGCGGGGGGCCCGCAAGATGGGGGCCCCCAGCGGCTCCGATTTCTCCCTCGTCTGCGCACCAACCATGAGCCCCCCCCACTCGAGGATTGGAAAACCTTCCTTTGGATGAATTGTTTTCTCTGCCAGAATTTGACAAGTCCAGAACTTGTTTTCATAATCCTCCGCTCATCCCTCCCCCCCATCCCTACTACGAATAGACTTCTTCTGTTACGACTACCATTACTACTATTATTACTATTACTACTACTACTACTATTAGTACGGCTACTACTACTACTACTACTACTACTACTACTACTACTAGCACTACTACTACTACTACTACTACTACTACTACTACTACTACTACTACGACTACTACTACTACTACTACTACTACTACGACTACGACTACTACTACTACTACTACTACTACGACGACTACTACTACTACGGCTACTACTACTACTACTACTACTTCGACTACGACGACTACTACGACTACTCCTACACCGACGACGTCAACTGTTAGTGTTACAAATACTACGATCTACCACGACTACTACTACTACTATGTATACGACTCTACTACTGCTGCTGCTACTACTACTACTACTACTACTACAATCACTACACTCACTACTATTACTACTACTACGCCTTCTCGACTACCACTATTACGATGACGAGTACTACTATTACTACTACGGCTAGTAGTACTACGGCGACGACCACTACTACTAGTATTACTACTACTACGACGAGGGCGACGACAACGACTACGACGATTACTGCTACGACTACAGTCACTCTTACGACCACTAGTGCATTAGTTTCGAGGCTACGAATATTCTTTATATTACAACTACTACGACTTTTACCCCTACTACGACTCGAACTACTAACGCTATTATTTCTATTGCTACTACTACTACTACTACTACTACTACTACTACGAAAGCAACGACTACAACTACTACTTGTACGGCTACTACTAGTACAACTACAGCCACTGCTGCTACTACAGCTGCTACTTCTTCTACTAAAACTACTACTACTACTACTACGACGACTACTGCTACTATTATTAGTATTATCGTTCAAATAACGATTACGGCTACGACGACGATTTGTTTTACCACCATTGTTATCTCTATGATCGCCCCTACTACTACTGCTACTAATATCCCTCGTACTTTCTATGACTCATCTGTTCACGAGTACTACTACTCTTACTACTACTGCAAGTTGTTCGTACTACCTGTTACTTCTGCTGTATTCAGTAATACTTGCATCACTAGTACCACCATTACTATTACGATATTGAGTATTACTACTACTACTACTACTACTACTACTACTGGTACTATTGCGACTTGTATCAGGACCCCTTCATATTTTACGTATTTTTTATTACGGTAACTACTCATACACATACCAATACTCTTAACACGACGTGGCATATTTTCCTAATACTACTACTACCACCACCAGTACCTCTACCTTTACGACCTCTGCGACGACGACTACTACTACTACTACTGCTACGGGTACTATTACTGATACTACCATTACGACTACTACTATTACTACTACGTATATGTTTTCTTCTACCGCGGCTACTATTAGTTTCCTTCCATCACCATTACCATTTACTGATACAACTATACAACTACGGCGACGACTACGACTCTTACTATGTCTATCACTACCACAAGAACTGTTACTACTACTACTACTACTTCTACTACTACTACTACTTCTCCTGTTCCTCGCGCTATCACCACTACTACTACTATGCCTCTTCTTCGCGACTACTCCTGCTACTGGTGTTCCTCCGACCACGACTACTACGACACAGTACTACCACTTCTATTACGGCGACGACTAAAAAATACTACCACTACGACCCTTCCTCCACCTACTCACTCAACAACATCAACTACTACTACTGCTACTACTACTGCTACTATTACTA
The DNA here is from genome assembly GCA_963575745.1 of Prorocentrum cordatum. Lineage (NCBI taxonomy): Eukaryota > Dinophyceae > Prorocentrales > Prorocentraceae > Prorocentrum > Prorocentrum cordatum. The sequence goes on along the minus strand of CAUYUJ010014327.1, from coordinate 852,007 downwards.
CTGCGACTACTATTACTACTACTACGACTACGACGATACTATGAATATTACGATTACTTATACGACCAGTCGTTTTACTAGTACGACCGTCTAGATCCACAAAGCCGACGATTCCCACGACTAGAACGATTACTAGTGCTAGGTTTGATATTACTCCTGCTACCACTACGACGACGACGACGACGACGACGACGACTACTACTACTACTACTACTATTACTACGAGTACGACCATTACCCCTGCGATTACAACTACTACCGACAGTACTACTACGACTACTACAACCATTTCTACTGCGACAGCTAATGTTACTTCTGTTCCTTTTTAAAACGCTACGCTTTCGGCTGCCATTGGGGTTACCATTATCACTGTCACTTCTATTCCTGCTGTGGTTAATGATATTACTACTACGGATTAAACTGCGATTACAAGTGCTACGATACTTCCCATAACGACAACGGCTACAACAACTACCACGACGAGTACCAGTATTTGCAGCACCAGTGCTCGACGACTACTACTACTAGCACGACTGCTGGTTCGAATTCTGCCAATACTCAAGTTGCTAATCGTATTGTTGTTAGTTGAGTCATTCCTTTGACGTTTTTCATACCAATACTATTCTTACGACCTGTACTGTTACGAATAGTACTACTACTACTACTTCTACTTCTACTACTACTACTACTACTACTACTACTACTACCTTTACGACTACGTCTTCTACTGCTACTACTACTACCACTTCTATTGAGACTACTGCTACGGCTACGGCCAGTATGACCATTTCTCGTACCGTTATTATTGCGACGACGACAATTACAACCAATACGATTGCGACTGCGGCCTCACTAATTATTTCTCATCCTTACCCTCACCACTACTACTTCTACTTCTACTTCGACTACTACTACTACTACTACTACTACTACTACTACTACTGTTGCTACTACTACTACTGCTACTACTACTACTACTACTACTACTACCACTACGACGGCCACTACATCTACATCCACATCTACTATTACTACGACTACCTTCACTATTACGACTGCCACTACCACGACCATAGTCATTACCATTGCTACTATTACGACCGCTGCCATTACTTCTCCCACTACTACTACTATTACCTCTACTATTCCTGCTACTACTACTACCACCACTACTACTACTACTACTACTACTACTACGACTACTACTACTACTACTACTACTACTACTACGACTACTACTACTATTACTATTACGTCGTCGACGACTACGGCCACTACTACGACGACTATTTTTTCTACGACGGTTACTGTTATTTCCACTGGTACCACCCCAGCTACTACTAACGCGCTTACGTTTTCCATGTCTACTACCATTACCATCTGTATTACTCTTACTACTATTACTGCTACTACAACATGATTACCAGCACTATTCGTACTGCACTTGAAGCATTATTTGTTCTATTGTTGATATTGCGTCTATTATTTCTGCTACGATTACTTTGATGCCTAGAACTACGATCACTACTAATATTAACGCAACTGGTTTTACTACTGCCACTACTACTACTACTACTACTACTGCTGCTACTACTACTATTAGTACTACTATTATTACTACTACTACTACTACTACTGCTACTACTACTACTACTACTACTACCACTACTACTACTACTACTACTACTACTACTACTACTACTACTACTACTACTACTACTACTACTACTACTACTACTACTACTACTACTACTACTACTACTACTACTACTACTACTACTACGCTACTACTACTACTACTACTACTACTACTACTACTACTACTACTACTACTACTACTACTACTACTACTACTACTACTACTAACTTACTACTACTACTACTACTCTACTACACTACTACTACTACTACTACTACTACTATTACTACTTATACTACTTATACTACTACTACTACTACTACTACTACTACTACTACTACTTATACTACTACTACTACTACTACTACTACTACTACTACTACTACTACTACTACTACTACTACTACTACTACTACTACTACTACTACTACTACTACTACGACGACTACTACTACTACTACTACTACTACTACTGATACTTCTGTTGCTACTACTAGTACTACCCACCTGAGTTCTGCTAGTTCGGGAACCTGTTCGACATGAGCCCCCCCACGAGAGGACCTGAAAGTTTGTCTGCGCTAGCTGTTGTACAGGATTTTGACTGGGCCTCCTCCTTCTCCTCCTCCTCCATCTCCTCCTGCTCCTCCATGTCCTCCTCCTCCTCCTGCTCATCCTCCTCCTCCTCCTGCTCCTCCGTGTCCTCCTCCCTCTGAGCCCGTGGGTCCCAGCCGTGGCCCCTCGGAGGGGGGGGGGGCGCCGAGGTGTCCGGGGCCGCGCCGCCCGCGAGAGGCCGCGGGGGCGGCCGAGGCTGCAGGCCGGGGGGCGCCCCGTCGCCCAGGGGGGGGCTCTTCCTCGTCCTCCCCGTCCTCCTCCTCACTCCTCGTCCGGCCCGTCCTCCCCGTCCCCCTCGCCATACCTCCTCGTCCTCCTCGTGCTCCCCGTCCTCGCCCTCCCTCCTCGTCCTCCTCGTCCTCCCCGTCCTCGTCCTCCTCGTCCTCCTCGTCCTCCTCGTCCTCACTCCTCGTCCTCACTCCTCGTCCTCCCCGTCCTCCTCGTCCTCCCCGTCCTCTCCTCCCCGTCCTCGTCGTCCTCCTCGTTCCCCTGGTCCTCCTCGTGCCCCTCGTCCTCCTCGTCCCCCTCGTCTTCCTCGTCCTCCTCGTTCCCCTCGTCCTCCCCGTCCTACTCGTCCTCCGCGTCCTCCGCGTCCCGTGGGGGTCGCGGCACGGAGGCTCCATGCTTCGGTGGCTCCCAGGAGGGGGCCCAAGATGGGGGGGTGCAGAACAGAGCCCCAAAGGGGCCCCTTTAGGGACCCTTTGGGGGGCACCAGCTGGCTCGAAAAAAAGGGGCCCCCAAGGGCCCCATTGAGGGTCCTTCTCTTCATCCCCCCGTGTGTGGGTCACCCCTCATTACCACCCGCCCGACAGACGATATAGTACCAGTCAGTGGGGATCTGGGGTGAGCGCAAGACCTGCACGTCGGAGGTGGGAGCGTTGCCGATGCCGCTATCTTGTCTCGCTTTTTGTCGCCTTCGTGGGCCTCCTGTCAGGCCCTCGTCGCCACCGCCAAATTCGCCGCGAGATTCTGGTCAGACGCCACCATGGGATAGGTCTGGGGAGTAGCTCGGGGGCCCCTCAACGGTGTAGTGACCACACCGTGTGGTGAGTCATTGGAGATTCGGGAAGACTGCACGGTTTTGTGACTCGGGTCGTTCCCCGAGGATGTCGCTGGTGACTGGGGCCTCCAGGGTCCCAAAACCGAGCGGTGGCGGACCGTGCGGTGAGACTTTATGAAATTCCGAGGTCACCGCACGAGCTGTCACCACAGCACGTTGGGACCCCCAACTGTTAGTCGTTGGTTTGGGGGACCTCCCTGGGCCCGCCTAACGGATATTTTTCGACTGCAGCTCGATTTAAGTTAGATTCAAGTCGCCCGACGTTCGGCGTAGCATCGACGCATGAGTGGTACGAGAGGCTTCAGGAATGCCCCCAGCACGAGCATCTGAGTTATGCGGCAGGGAGGGGGGAGGAAGACAGGTTGTCAGTTATTGGCGAAGTCCGAGCCCTACCCCCTCTCCGACTTCGACGCCATGTTTTTTTCAGGCCTGGCTGTTTTCGTCGACTTCAATGTTCATACCCCTCTTTGTGTCCTTAAATCTGACCCCCCTCGAAGAGCAGAACAGCGGCATGCACAGAGATGTTCTAAGGCCCGCGCGCGAAATTTTCGGAGCCGAGTTGTGGCACCATCCACCTCTTAGATCTCGATCCTCCTGCCCCTGGTGAGGCAGGACCGACGACGACGCCGACGATAGCATCAGCAACGACGCCGACGACAAACATCGACGGCGACGACGACGACGTCGGTCGACGGACGACGGACGCCGAAGACGACGCCGACGACGATGTCGTCGATGGTCTCAGGGATGGACATGTCATCCCTGTCCAATTCGCAGTGGAGGAGGTATTAGGAGAAGAAGGAGGAGGAGGAGGAGACGGAGGAGGAAGAGGGCGTAGGGAGAAAAGGGAGGAGGGGGACAGAGGAGGGAAAAGAAGGGAAGAGGGATGAAGTAGGATGAGGTAGAGGAGGATAAGGAGGATGAGCAGGAGGAGGAAGGATGGAGGGAGGGAGGGAGGGACAGAGGGAGGGAGGCATGGAACGATGGAGCGGGAGGTTGAGGAGGAGGAAATTGATGATCATGATGATGATGATCATGATGATGCTGATGCTGATGCTGCTGCTGCTGCTGCTGCTGATGATGATGATGATGATGATGATGATGATGATGATGGTGATGGTGATGCTGATGATTATGAAGACGATGATGACGATGATGACGATGACGATGACGGTGACGATAATGATGACGACGACGATGACGATGACGATGGCGATGCTGCTGATGATGACGATGATGATGAGGAGGATGAGGATGAGGATGAGGATGAGGAGGAGGAGGAGGAGGAGGAGGAGGAGGACGTGAAGAGGGAGGAGGAGGCAGGAGGGGGACGGTGAACAAGTTAGACGAGGAGGAGCATGAGGACGATGATGTGGAGGAGGACGACTAGGACAAGGTCGAGGAAGAGGAGGAGATAGTACTCTGCCACCTCCCGCAGGACCCCGTCGTCTTCCCCGGAGAGGCCCGCGCGGGGACGGGGGGGGGGCGCCCGAGCGTCGAGAGCGGCGGTGCCAGGGGCAGGGCCTCTCCCTCCTGGTCCTCCTGCTTGTCTGCCTCCTCTCTCCTGGCTCCCCCTCCCTGCTGCTCCTGCTCCTCCTCCTCATGCCCCTGCTCCTCCCTCCTTCTTCTCTTCTTCCTCCTCCCCTGCCCCCCAGCCTTCTTCTCCTCGATGTTCCTCTCTCCTCCATCCATGCTCCTTCGTAAGTATCTCTTCCCTGCCGCACCCACAGACGTGTCGTTAGGGTGGGCCTAATGTTTTGACAGACCAGGCATCACCGTTCATGATCCTGAAGCCTACAATGGAGGCCGGTCCGCAAGAAACCTTCCACACGAAACCCAACCCTGAGAGCCCAGGACGTCCATTGATTTTTGGGGTTCGGAACGTCACGCGTTTCATAGCAAAACCATCGACACCCAAGAAAGCCAGGGCACCCTGGAGGCAAGCATGGTATTTCTTGGCATAGGTCTCCACTGTACAGCATGCAACTTGCTCAAAGATGTAGGTGACGTGGCTTTCAAACTTTGTTTGCTGTCTTAGCGCAGCGCGCAGTCGCTGCTCACATGGAACGCAGCATGGGGAATTCACGGAGTGAGGGGGCGTTTTCAAGTTGTGGCTTTGGCCTTTAGCGCTGCGCACATGGGTTTCAAATGTTTACAGCAGTGTCAAGCATGTCGCCGCGCACCAAACCACCCCACCCCAACCCGAAGGCCCCGATTTGCCCTCCATGTCCCGTGTGGGGTGGTGGGGAACATGGACACGACACATCTGAGGCCCGTACCTCCCCCAACCTGAAATGTTCCTCTTCGGGTTGCGTTTGGGGTGGCTTGGTAGGCAGTCAGGATGGAGGGGTGGTGGTTCACAACATGTTGCTCTCGTCTCAGCGCCGCGCGCACTCGCCGTAAACAAATGGAGCAGCTTCAAGGACACGGAGGGCAGCGCCGTCTCAGACTGGGGCTTTCGCCGGAGCGCCGCGCGCGTTCGTCATACAAGCTCGCGTCGGGTCGCTGTTCTCTTATTCATCGCTTTGCTGATCGGCGCGGGCCCTCGCACCCCCTCCCCCTCCCCCCCCCCTGGAGTCGGTATTGACTGGTTCTGGCGCTAGTTTCAAGCAGGTGGAGTTTCCCCCCACACGACGCACGGTTCCAGACAGTCGCATTAGGCAGAGGTCTGGAGCCAGGCACCCCCCCGGCACCCCCCCTTTTCCCGCCCAGTGTCGAGACGCCGAAAAAGAAAACGCTCACAAGGGTGAAGGGAGGGTGTTTCACGATGTGGCTCTCGCCGTAGCTCCGCGAGCATTCGTCTTGCAAACTGGAGGCATCTTCAGGAGTGGAAGAGGGGCTGTTGCCAAGATGTGACTCTCGCCACAGCGTCGCACACATTCGGCACACCATGTTGCAACAGTTTCACGGATGGATGGCGGCTCCTCTTCAAAATGTGGTTCTCGCTTCAGTGCCGCACACATTCGCCCCACCAGCGTGCAACAGCTTCACGGATTGCCAGCAGGGGTCGAGACGTTGGCCCGGTACCGGCAAGCAAATTGCATAAGGTACGGTTTGTTTGGCTTCTCCCGCCCTCCCCCCCCCCTCCCTGACTGACTCCCTGCCTCCTCCCCGCCTCCCGCAGAACCAACGTTTGTCGAGGCCTCGGCCTCCACGCCATATGCCCTGGTGGCCACGGGCGGGCTCCGTATCGGAGAGCGCACGACTCTGGGGATCGTTCGTTCCCTCCACCTCCTTCGTCCGTTACCCAGGACCCCAGGCAAGGGGACCCAGTTAGTAGTAGCGCCCCGGAGCCACTAAGTTGCCAGAATCACTAAACCAGGTCTGCCGTAGATGGTTTTTTTTTGTTCTGGGTGACGGCAGTTCCGGTTAGTGGAAAGGGGCGGGGGGGGCGTCCCCCAGTGCACATCACTAAACCAGGTCCCATTATAAACCCAGTTCTGGCAACAACCGACTCACTCCTCATTGGAGGTATGGCGCGCGAGTTACCGTTCGATCTGCCCCCAGGGCGAGCGCGCCGTACAAAAACAGCGCAGACACAAAGGCATCTTTCGGAGGGTCGCGCGGATTTCTTAAGGCGGCGTTGGAATACACTTGGCGCCGCCTCTGGTGCCGAAGGGGGGTACATTGCGGACCCAGGAGATTCGCACGTTTCACCGAGAGCTCCTGTTCATTCAATGTTTGCTTTTCGTTCCCCCGCGCAGGCTCCGACTGCGCTGTGCGCCCGTCAGCGTTGCAACCAACATCTTGTTGCTACTCTGCTCCTCTTTCCTCACCTTCCAGTCCTCCGACGCCGTGGTTGTTTTCACGTCGTGGGTCTCCAGAGGTCTCGACTCCTTTCGTAGGGCCCGAATCACTTCTACGGTCCTGGGACTGGGAACAGTCAGGACTCGGAGGTTGATAGACCTCCTACCCTGACACGTCGATTAGCGAATTGGCCGTTTTCGGTTCGCGAGAGGGCGGCGCGGCCGTCAGTTTTGCGGGTCCAGGTCCGTCGGTTTCGGTTCGGTCCTGTGCAGTTTGTCACTAAAGGATGGTTTACTCAAGGGAGGTTTGTCCGCCGCCGAAGGATGCCGAAGTGAGGACCACGTCGGCCTCAGCAGGGGCTCTCTGGTTGTCGGGCCGCACCCTAGACCTAGGCCGTGGAGCCTGCTCGTCGCCGAGGCTCGCCGCGATCAGGAGCGCCACTTGGTTCTGCAAGCTGCCTTCCTTGTGGCGTCACGGCGATTGAGGGGGGGCTCCCGGAGGCAGAAACACCGAACACATACAACAATTCCCGTCGCGAGTCTTTCGCGACGCGAGGAGGTCTGGCTCGCCGCCTCCCTTCCGGCTCCTCTGCCTCCACCGAGTAATGCGACAGAAAGCAATCTGAGCCGGGTATATCCTTTGAATTCCGTCTCTTCCGTCTTTTCGGTCGATCAGCGTCGGTTAGCTCCTAGGAGTCGATGAGATAGCGCCGAGTTAGCGTCGATCGATCGTCGACTTAGCGTCGACTAGCGTCGATTCGCAAGAGCCGACAAGATGGTACGGGAGGCTCCCATGAGTTGCCACCGAACATTCGGATGCACTTGTTGGGAGGTTAACTTCAGCATCGGCGCTGGTACATCCGTCTTCGAGAGCCCGCCTGATCCGGCAGAGTCCCGCTCGATTCTGGCCGATCCCAGTTAATCCAGCTCAGTCCGGCTGACTCGTTGGTTTGATCCGTCCAAACGGTACAATGGCCGCTTCGTCGGACTTTCTACCTTCTTATAGTGCTCACCAGGACCTCCCAGGAGTTCCATCCTAAGATGTGGTTGTCGCCGTCCGCCCTGTTCTGGGCGGGGTGCCAGGAGAACCCCTGGGTTCCGCCGACGACTGCGATGCAGCCGTGCAAGCAGGCGACGTCGCAGACTGCCGAGCTGCGGCTGACGGTGGAGGATCGCGGTCGAGGAGGAGGCGGAGGAGGAGGAGGAGGCGGAGGAGGAGGAGGAGGCGAGCTCCTGCGGGGAATGCAGAGGAGGCGGGCCTTGCCGGAAGGCTCAAAAACAGCTTATTTTTTCGGAGAAGTGGTCTCGAGCCTTCTCCGAGGACACCCCGGCGGCGAAATCCGAGCCCCACCCTCGCCGATCGACGATTCGGGCCACTCGGTGGGCGGCGGGGGGGCAGGGTTCGGAGCTCGTCGGCCCCGTGGCGAAGTGCGGACCCCTTTCGGCCCCGTCGGCCCCGTCGGAGTTCGGCCCCGTCGGCCCCGTACGGCCCCGTACGGCCCCGTGGCGAAGTTCGGAGTTCGTCGGCCCCGTGGCGGCGTCCCACCGATCCCGGCGCATCGAGCGCTGGGAGGTCAGGGCTCGGGTGTCGCCGCCCGGCGGATGCGCCCTCTCAGGAGGCCGCGGGCTCCTGCGCAGCCCCGCGCCGCCTTCTGGGAGGGCATTCTCCCTCCCGCTGCCCCCCTCGCTCGCCAGCCCAGGGGGAGGGCCCCGGGGCATCCGAAGGCGGCCGCACATCTTCAGGGCCCGTTGCTCTCAGGACCCCGTCGCTTCATATGCCGACTGCTGCTCCCTTCGGCGGCGAGCCTCTCGGGGGGGGGGGAGCGAGGGGGGGGGGGCGAGCGAGGGGGGCAGTGAGAAGGAGATCGGGACGATCGAAATCGGCACGGAAAGAATCAGGAGGGAAAAAACACAGACACAATTAATTGTCGATTCCCCCGAAAATATGGGAAACTATGGGAAGTGGGGGGGAAGACAAAACCCATAAAATATAGGAAACTATGGGGAATCCTGTCATTTGTGTGTATTTATTTGTGTGTCCTTGGGCCCCTTCAAAGAGGGGGTGCAACGACCGACAGCAGTTCCTGTTCATGTTGAGCAGGACTCGTTGTCGGTGTCGCCGCGGCCTGCGTCCATCTGAGACAGAAGGCCGCCTGCCCAACAGCGGCCACTGTTGGTTTGGGTCAACATGTGTTGTTGGGCATTGTGCCCATGTCTTCCCTACCAATTTCGGGCGTCCAAAGACAGCCTTCTCAGAAGGCGGCGGGACTTCTCAGAAGCCCTCGCGCCTTCTGAACGGTTTTCCATGTCTGCGGGAAAACTTAGAAGACTGCTCAGAAGGCCTGGGGGCGTCCAGGCCTTCTGAGAAGGCCTTCTCCTTTTCACTTCCACCCCAGTCTCGCCGCCGACCCCTGGCCGCGGGACCATCAAAAAGCAATCTGGATATAGACATTGTCCAGCTGGACAGTATCTTCGTCCTAGGGCGGCTGCCCCCTAGGTGGAAGGCCCTGGGGTCCAGGACCCGCTTTCCCTCGAACCCGCTTCCTTCATGGCAGTGCAGTTCTTGGAGGAGCAAGAGTAGAAAGACGGGAGGGGGGAAGAGATAACTACGATGTGGATGAGGAGCAGCAGCCGCAGAAGGATGAGGAGCAAGCGAAGAATCAGGCGTTGAGGGGAGCACGTCGCTGGTTATTTGTTCTCTTGGGTGTTTGCCTTGTGGACACTGCGAACAAGTAGGATTCGAATATGTGAACCGGTCGGTGCCACGGTCGATGGGGTCTGTTGATTCCGTGGAGTCATTGTTCTGTTCTATATATATATATATATATCGATGTTTCGTTTTCCGACGTTACCTGCATTCGCTGATTAGCCGATCGTGGGTATGTTGTGGGATGATGGGCCCGATTGATGCCCAAGTGCCTGCGGCAGACCCCGCCACCATGCCAGCGCAGCATCGGCGTGCATGCAGGATGGTTTTAACCGCATGCCGATGATAATAAAGGGACCCCCCCCCCTTCAGTGTTTAGAGTTGATTATCGTCGCCCTATACAAAATTCAAATTGGGCGGCGAACGCTGAGGCCGAACTTCATTATCACCTCGAAACGCTATGTTGAGATAGCAACATCAAGCGATGTTGATATAGCAACATCAAGCGAAGCGATCACACTTTTTCAGGATGTGTCAAGCGAAACCAATAATTTTGGGAGGCAGACTCAAACGAAACGAGCAATGTTTCAAGGATGTCTCAAGCGAAACCAGCATTCTGTGAGGATGTCTCAAGGATGTTTCAAGCTAAACCAGCAAGTTTTTTTTTTATTTATATTTTTATTATCTTCCTTTTTATATATGTATCTATCCCCGCGCGCGCCTGAACTTTTTTATCTCTGGGGTTGATTATCCATGGAAAGAGGAGCACATGAGCTACCCTACATGAGCACTTACAAAAATCAATTTTCATAAAGCGCTTGTAAATTAAAATTGATAGATTTGGAACTTTCCATTTGTCCGTTCTTCTTCTCTTCTGCTTCTTCTCTTCTTCTTCTTTTCTTATTATTATTCTACTTCCCTCTTCTTCTTTTATATTTCTATGTGTCCTCACGCTCGCCTGAACTTTTTTATCCCTGGGTTTGATTATCCATGGAAAATGAAGCACATGAGCTACCCTACACGAGCACTTTAAAAAATCAATTTTCATAAAGCGCTTGTAAATTAAAATTGATAGATTTGGAACTTTGGATTTTTCCTTTCTTCGTCCTCTTCTTATTATCCTCTTCTTCTTCTTTCTTATTATTCTTCTACTGTATTCTTCTTCTTTTATATTTCTCTCTGTCCCCACGCTCGCCTGAACTTTTTTATCTCTGGGGTTGATTATCCATGGAAATTGAGGCACATGAGCTACCCTACACGAGCACTTACAAACAACAATTTTCATAAAAGCGTTTGTAAATAAAATCTAATAGATTTGAAACTCGAGATTTTTTCTTCTCTTCGTCCTTCTCCTCCTCCTATCATTTCTTTTATTTTATTATTTATTCTTTTTTATTTTCTTTTTTTTATATAGCTTCCTCCATTCCTCCGCCCGCCTGAACTTTATTACCGCCGCCGTTGATTATCTAGGGACGCCGAGGCGGATGAGCTATTCCGAGGATGTCTCAAGCGAAACAAGCATATACTCGAGAATGTCCGAAGCGAAACAAGCATATAGATGTCTGAAGCGAAACGATGCGTTTCTTAAGAATGTCTCAAGCGAAATACGCAATAGTTTCAGGATGTTTCAGGCGAAATCAGCAATAATTTGAGGACGTTACAAGCGAAAACCACAATTGTTTCGAGGATGTCTCAAGCGAAATAAGCAATAGTTTGACTGTGTCTCAAGCGAAATAAGCAGTAGTTTGCGGATGTCTCAAGCGAAACAAGGGATTTGTCGAGGATGTCTCCAGCGAGATAAGCCATTGTTGAGGATATTTCTATGAAAACTAAACGCCAAGGATGTCTCAAAACGTGCTCGGCTTGGTCTCCTCTTGATCATCTCTTACTTCGAGATTATGCTGAGGTCTGCTGGGCTACTTTTATTATCTCTCCCTGAACCCCGAACTTTATTATCCCCTAGTGTTTATTCTCACGGGCATGAGGTTATGGAGCCTTCTCCAACAGGCTCGGTAGTGCCTGCCTTGGAAGGAACGCTACAACGCGTGCCCGTGACGTCGCACGGCTTCTGCGGAGCCTCTGGGGTGGGGGGTTCTTGGAGTCTTCTTGGGTTTTTGAGGGGGTCATCCTCTCGGAGGCTCTTGGAGTCTTGCTGGAGGCTCTCGGAGTCCTACGTGATCTTCTTGGAGACCTCTCGGAGACCTTTTTGGTGCATTCCGGAGGGCCTTGGAGGTGCCTAGCAGTGCTGGGGTGCAAGAGCCGTCTTATGCACGGGTGCCCTAAGGCGATGACCCAAACGTGCCCGGCAGGAGCATTTGGGGGCACTTTGGTCTGGTCTTGGGTCCCTCTTGGAGATCTTCGCGCTCTGCCCCCTGCTCCCCGTTCTCTTCCCTGTCACCCTCCCTCCTCCTCACCCTGCTTCCTCCCCTTCTTGGTCCTCGTCCTCCGGCCAGTCCTGGGCTGAGGGGAGGGGGAGACGGATGATGGGTGGGACCAAGGTAGTATGAAGGGATGAGCTCCAGGCGAACGCGCGCATGCTTTCTCGTGCGTGGATTGGCAGAGGCCGTCATCATCACCGCCATCGCCATCAGCAGCATCATTTTTGTCAACATTATTCTCACTGCCTCCGCTGTGATCGTCATCGCCTTTGTCAGCACCATCGTCTTGTTTCCCAGAAGGAGATCAGTTCCTCAACTTGTCGCGCGCACGTCAGACGTAAGACGTGCACTGGGGAGATCAGACCACTGCGTTTCGTGGGACTGGGGACCGAACTAACTGGTGTAATCACGGGCAGAAAGGGCAGAAAGGAAAAACAATTGGAGCAACATGTTTAATGTGGTTGTCGGGACAAGGTCGCCGAGGCGGAGGCGGCCACATTTCTCTGAGATGCCTCGCTGTGTGGAAATCTAGCCAATTACGTACCGTCCGTCGGCCAGGCCAACGTGCGCAGAGCTCCAATTGAGCCCTTTCGGGGTGCTCCGTGCCGAGCGAAACAGCATATAATTTTTAGCAGTGTGGTATGAGTGCAAATCATGACTCGTTGTCCGCATTTGTCGCACCGCCGCTCGTGGGGGAGTAGTCTCTGTGCGGCGATGCCCCGACAGTGGCCTCGTACATGAAGCATTCTGCGACATGCACGACTTCTGGCGCGCCACATGCGCTTGCACGATTGCCCTTTCTCCGCCACACGGGTCATGAGGCTTTCGGATCTTCCCGATGCGCGATGGGTCTCGAGATTGCAGAAGATAGCGGCTTACATGTTCGGGTATTTATTTACAGTAGTAGCAGACATGTGCGCGCAGTTGTGGGGCCGGTGAGGGCGTGGAGGGGGAGGGTTGGAGAGGGAGGACAGGAGTATGTTGGGGGGAAGGAGAAGATTGAGGAGCAGAAGGAGGAGGTTAAGGGGGAGGACTAGGATGAGGAGAGGGATGAGGCTGATTGGGAGGAGGAGGAGGAGGATGAAGAGGAGGAGGAGGAGGAGCAGGAGGAGGATGGAGAGAAGAAGGGGTAGGGGGAGGAGTGTGATCGGGAGGAGCAGGAGGAGAAGGGCGACGAGGGGAAGGAGGATGAGGACGAAGCGGAGGAGGTGGAGGAGGAGGAGGAGGAGGAGCAGGAGGAGGAGGAGGAGGAGCAGGAGGAGGACACGGAGGAGCAGGAGGAGATGGAGGAGGAGCAGGAGGAGGAGGAGGAGGAGGAGGAGGAGGAGGAGGCCAGGGAGAGGGACGAGGTCCAAGTTAGAAATGCCCGACACACGGTTTCCCAGTCGAGATTTCGCCTTTCATCCAGAGGCCTTCGGCATGCCTCCAGACCCCCTGCGCGAGGCATCGTGGGGTCCCTCGTCGACGCTGACGTCGCCGTCATCCTCTTGCTGGTAATTTACGGTTGATCGTGCCCCTCAGAATGCGTACCCCTCGAAGTGAAAAAGGGGTCGTTGCTTCCGAATGTCTCCCTGAATTTTGCGAGGGATCGTGGCCTTCGAAGTGCAGAGATCTCCGAGGGATCATGACCCTGGGGGGCAGATCCAGTGCAAGCGGCACGCGCGCCCAGGATGGCACCGTCGGTAGGCCAGGCGGGGATGGTCTGAAAATGGGCAGGGCCGTGCTCGTGTTTTTCAGATCATAATTAAGGCCGTGCGCGTCCCGCTTAGCTTTCAGCGGAAGAGGTTCGCTCTCGCTCTGCAGATCAAACAACAAGTTTTTCAGATCAAATTCGGGCTCGCTTGGGACCATTTTGGGACCCTTTCGGGCCAGCTGGGACCAGGTTGGGTGGCCCGGGGGGTCGTCTGGCAGCGTTTGGGGGCCTTTTTGGTGCGGTTTTGAGCTGTCGTAGAGCCATCCTGGGGCAAGCTTTGGGGCCATCTTGGCCCGTCCTGGGGGCCTCTAGGGCCGTCATCGGGATTCGGAGGAGCCCCGCGAAGCCGCCAGGATGCATGATGCATCCAGGACTTGTCTCGTATCTATCTTGAGCTGGAATGGGAATGATGTCACACATGTCCCATAACCACTGTTGTGTTGTAGATCTGAACGTCTTGGGAGGAGTGTTTATTACAGCGGGGGGCGTAGCGAGCGGTATGCCCCCCCCTCCCCCCCGCCATCCCCATGACGCTACGCCCCTCCCCCCCACATATTCCACGCTGGCGGCCGCGTGGTGCCCACGGGGGCATGGTGCGAAGGTCGCGCGCTTGTGGCGTTCGCAGGCATTTTGTGGTGCTCACGTCCGTATCGTGGCACACGCAGGCTAACTTGGCGATCGAAGCAGACTTTGATGCTCGCAGGGACGCTTTGGTGTTCCGAGGCATGTTGTAGCGCGCATGTTAGGGTGCGTGGTGAACCCAGGCGCATATTTGTCGCAGGTATGCATATGACGGCTCTCGCGCGCTGTGGGGGTGTTGAGGGTATTGCGCACGTGGTGGTCGCAGGCCAGTGTGATGGTGCAAAGGTTCGGTTTCTGTTGCCGTGCGGTGTGTTGCGCACTGGAGCATTGAGGAACATTTGAGTACGATTCGACACCCGAAGAATGTGACAGTGCAAAGGTTTGGTTTCACCTGCCGTGCGGCCGTCGCGAGATGTCGCGAGATCATCGTGCTGCGCCCTGGAACATTGAGGAACACTTGAACACGATTCGACACCCGAAGTGTAGTCAACCCGACCGTTGGGGTTCACCCAGCTTCTCCGTTCCCCCCGCCTCCCTCCATCCATCTATCCTCCTCCCCGTCCGCCATCCTCCACCCCCCTGCTTCTCCCCAAGCACCTTGGTGCTCACCAGCACCACACTGGTGATCGCAGGCTCCTGTGCCGACTACGGGAGAGGAGGGGGTTGGGGGGTGGGGGCGCTGGCCCGAAGGCGCTCCACGGCGCACCCACAGCTGAAGCCGAAGCCAAAGTTGAAGTGCACAGAACCATGGAAAAGGCCTACCCTGCAGGTTCGGTTGACAGTACATCGTGAAGCGGTGCTGCAGCCTCCCCTGAGCAAAGGCCACCTCCCCAGTCTGGTTTGCATACTCATATTTTGTTTGACTCTGGGCGCGTTCCGGCTCTGCCACAACCACCGCCACCCCTTCGTCAGGGCCACGGAGGAGGACGGCGAGGAGGAGTAGAGGACGAGGAGAAAGAGGCTGAGGAGGAGGAACCCCAGTGTAAATCCTAGAGGCATCCAGCGATGCTGCAAATGAACCCTCCATTCATGTTCCCTCGTCGTAGGGCCCTACGAGAAATAATCTTCGCTGCGGGCACCCGTGTGAGAATTCTTCAACCGTGCCAAAACGCAAATCCTGGGACTTCAGCGCTGCGGATCCACGTGACTGGCGCTCTGGCAATCCTACGTCGCGCCAGAGCACCTTTCCTGGAATTGTGCCACGCCACGAATCAACGTGACGGTTGCGCCCCGACGATCCTAACTCTGGCCCGGCCATCATTTTTGGTTTGTCAACCGCAGAATTATTGAGACTTGGTGTGGATGTTTCAACGAAGGCGCGCGGCGGATGTCGACGAGGATGGAAGAGGAACGGGGATGGAGGAGGAAGAGGGCGGGGGATGAGCATGATGATTCGGAGGAGGAGGGGGAAAGGGGATGGAAGAGGAGGAAGAGGAAAGATCAGGGCAAACCCAAAACTCATCAACGATGTTGGAATACACCCTCTTTCCAAGCTCCCGCTTCGTATGCCCCTACAAGGTTAGTTTCGACAGGAAAGTGCCTTATTGGGAGACAACCGTTCCAAGATCTAGAAGAGTGCCAAAACACAATTTTCAGGACCCCAACGTCACAAATTCTAGACGCTTCGCGTATCCCCACCAGCCCGTCCAGAAACGACGCCCAGGCGAGTAGAGGGTCGTCCTGAGGGGCTTTTCGGCGTCTTGGGTGCCTCGGGGGGGCCTCTTTGGGCCGTTTGGGATCCTCTTGGGGGCCTCCTGGGGGCCTCTTGGGGCCATCTTGGGGCCATCTTGGGGCCTCTTGGTGCCTCCTGGGCGCTTCTTGGGGCCATCTTGGAGGAAATCGATCAAAGAAGAGGGGAGCTTTAATTAGCGCTGCCCCCTCAGAAGGCCAAAATGGGGCCAAAACCTTAGTAAAATCAATGATTTTGGCTTCAAAGAAGAGGGGAGCTTTAATTAGCGCTGCCCCCTCAGAAGGCCAAAATGGGGCCAAAACCTTAGTACAATCAATGATTTTGGCTTCAAAGAAGAGGGGAGCCTTAATTAGCGTTGCCCCCTGAGAAGACCAAAATGGGGCCAAAACCTTAGTACAATCAATGATTTTGGCTTCCTCGGCGAGGCCGTTTTGGACGCTCTGACCGCTCCCCGCCCCCCCTGTCCAGGTCAGTGGGGAGGGGGTAGGGGGAGGGGTAAACCCCTCCCCGAAGGGGAAGAAGGAGGGGTGGAAGAGGAAACTCGTTAAACCACCGACGCCCTAAAGGGCTGGTGGGATTAACCTGAGTGTCATCTTGACGATTCTGAATCGTGTCAGAACACCGTTCCCGTGACTTCAACACCGCGAGTCAACGTAATTGCTGCGCTCTGACAATCGTGAATCGTTCCAAAACGCCATTTCTAGTTCGCAGACCATGGGAATCCGGGAAACTCTTGCAAATGTTGAAGCTCGATGTGCGCGGCGCTAAGGCGAGAGCCACATTTTGAACACGGCCCACCTTCCACCCGCTCAATTTTCACATTTTCTTTAAACGACTGTGCGGGGCGCTACGGCGAGAACCACATTTTGAAAATGACCCGCCCTCCAAAAGCTCTTGCGCATTTTTAAGATTACTGTGCGCGGCGCTAAGGCGAGAGCCACGGTTGGAAAACCAACCGCCCTCAATATTTGAAGTGCTTGCACGTTTTAAAAACAAGTGTGCGCGGCGCTACGGCGAGAGCCGTCCTTATTTTGAAGGCGACCCGCCCTTCATCTGCGAAGCTCACCCGCGCTAAGGCGAGAGCCATATTATCAAAACCACCCGCCCTCCATTTGTGAAACTGTTGATATGTTTTCAAGCTTCAGACTCATCAGTGGTAAGGAAGTCTCAGGCGAAACTCCAGGCCCACCCTTCCGACTGGCCTCGGGGTGCGACAGGGCGCAGTTATTCATGGAGAAAAGGAATGGAGGGGGAACGAGGAGTTGCGACGAAGGAGGAGAGAGAACGGATGAACCGGGATGGAGGAGGAGGAGATGAAGGACCAGTGTAAACCCAAGAGTAATCAACGATGTTGGAATCCACCTTCCTTCCAAGCTCCCTCTTCATAGGCCCCTACAGCGGTTCATTTCCACCGAGGGAGCTGCCTCGTTGGAAGACAACCGTTTGAAGACCCTGACGCATGCCAACACATTGTTCCCGGGATTCCAACGCCACGGATCAACTTGATTGTTGCGTCTTGACGATCTTGAGCCGTGCCAGAACGCCATTCTTGTGACTTCAGAACCGCGAACCAACCTAATTGCTGCACCTTTATAGTCCTGAACCCTTCCAAAACACCATTTCTGGTAGGTTGACCATGGGAACCCGTGAAACTCCTGCACATTTAAACCAACGAAAGTGCGCGGCGCCAAAGCGAGAACCACATCTTGAGAAGGAACCGCCCTCAATTCGTGAAGTTCTTGCAAGTCTGTAAGAATAATGTGCGCGGTGCTCAAGCGAGAGCCACCTTGTGAAAACCACCCGTCCTCCATCCGTGAAGTTTTTGCACATGTTGAAGAACACTGTGCGCGGCGCTAGGGCGAGAGCCGCATTTTGACACCCATCCGCCCTGAATCCGTTTAGCTCCTGCTAATTTTCAAGACGAGTGTGCGCGGCGCTCAGGCGAGAGCCACATTTTGAAAACCACCCGCCTTGAATACGTGAAGCTCTTGCTAGTTTTATGAACGAATGTCTGCGTCGCTAAGGCGAGAGCCACATGTTGACAACCACCCACCCTCAATCCGTGAATCTCTTGCTAATTTTGTAAACGAATGTCTGCGGCGCTAAGGCGAGAACCACATTTTGAAAACCACCCGCCCTCCATCTGCCAAGCTGTTGCCAAGTTGCGAGGATGTCTCAGGCGGGACGCCCAGCCCGCCTTCAGAATTGGCTTCGGGTGCGACAGGGAACATTACTGTATTAGGAAAAGGAATGGGGGAGGAGGAGGAGGAGGAGGAGGAGGAGGAGGAGGAGCAGGAGGAGGAGGAGCAGGAGGAGGAGGAGGCGGAGGCGGAGGCGGAGGAGGAGGCGGAGGTGGAGGCGGAGGAGGAGGCGGAGGCGGAGGAGGAGGAGGCCAGGCGCTGCGGTGCCGACCGCGCCCTCTCGGGCGGCTCCCCCCCCGCGCCATCCCGCGCCCCAACGTGGGCGGCGCCGCCACCTCGGCGGCCCGCGTCCCCCCAGCTCCTTGTGGCTCGAGCAAGGCGTCGCCCTTCCCCGCGCCGCCGTGTCGTCGACGACGACGACGACAGCGACAGCGACGACGACGACGAAAGCGACAGCGACGACGACGACGACGATCACGACGACGACGACGACCACGACGGCGACGAACACGACTACGACGGCACTCTCCTCCCCCTCCCTTCCGTTTTCTCTTCCCTCGTCTATTTTTTGTTCTATCATCTGTCCTCACTCCCTCCTCATGATTCCTCCCCCCTCCCTCCCTCCCCTCCTGGAGCAGCAAAGAATCACAACCACAACTACATTGATTTTTCTGGAGGGTCCCTCGGTGGAGACCCCGCCGATCTCGACATGAGCACTTTGGTTGTGGCCGGTGTCAATTTGGCCGTCCTGGGGCGCCACGTGGACCACAACCAGTATGAAGTTGGCTTCTGTGTTCCGACAGGTTTGGAATGCGCAAGACATCCCCCACGATGTAGTTGTGGTCGCTTGCTGTTCCCGCATCCCTCTTCCCTTCCGTTTCCTCTTCCCTCGTCCCCTCCCCCTTCCCTCCTTTTTCCTCGCTGCCTCCCTCCGTCTTCATTCCCCCTCCCCCCTCATCCCCCCCTTCCCCCCTTCCCTCCTGCCCCCCCCCCCAGGAGGGGACCTGCCTCTTCGGAGGCAGGCCACCGTCGTCCTAGTCCCAGTCCTCCCCCCTCCTCTTCCTCCATCCCCCTGATCATCTCCCACACTCCCTCTCCTCCTCCGCCTCCTCCTCATCATCATCATCTTCCTCCTCCTCCGCCTCCTCCGCCTCCTCCTCCTCCTCCTCCCCCTTCGCCTCCTCCTCCTCCACCTCCATGCCGCCCCCCGCCCCTCTTCACCTCCGCCCCCCCGTCTCCCCCCGTCTCCGTTCCCTCCCCCCTTCCGCCCCCCCCCCTCTCCCCTCCGCCGCGCGTCGCGCCCACATGGGCCGGCGATGCCCGAGGGCGGCAGGGCCGGAGCGCCGCCCGGCGGCGGCGAGGAGGACGGGCAGGAGGCCGCGTGGCAGCGGCCCGTGGACCGCTCCCCCCCCCTCCAGGAGGGAGGGAGGGAGGAAGATCGGGGGAGGGAGAGGTACCCATACCTCGACCCCCGCGCCCGTTGTTCCCCTCTGTGGGCCTCCTCGGAGGCCCTCGTCGCCACCGCTGGAGTCGCCTCGGGATCCTGGTCGGAGCGCACCCCGGGAGGGGTCCGAGGGGTGGCGGTGATGGTACGTGTTGGTCTCCGCAGAAGATGGGCAATTGGCTTGTGTTGGGTCACGGTGTAAAGAAGGTGGTACTTGCGGGCACTCCTTCAATGGACGTCTTCGTTGGCCGAGGGTGCATGAAGGAGTCATCGGGCCCCTCCGAAGCCTCAGCGGCAGAAAGTGGAAGGTGGTGGGGACCCATGCGGCCGCATGAGCGACGTGGAACCTATTCGGGACCACGGCGCTTCGGGACCACGGCGCGGGCACTAGGGATGACCCCGTGTTGGTGGGGCCCCGTTAGCACCGCGTGCACTCACGGAAACTGTCGGAATATGTTACCCCTCTTTGGGTTTTCGAACGCTGGTGTTCCTGGAGGGACCTCCTCCACCTGCCTCCCGCATCCTTTCGCCCTCCTTCCTGAGATCGTCGTCCTCGCACTCCGTTTTCATCCATCCTCATCGTCCTAAGTTGTCTTCCTTCGTATTATTCCTTGTCCAGACTTCGAGATCATCGCCTCCATGGGCATGGCATCTTATGCCTCCTCATTCTCCTCCCTTCTCCCACATCCCTCCTCCCCGCGAGCCATGGGGGCGAGGGAGGAGGAGGAGGAGGAGAAGGATCTGCTGCGAGGTTTCGGGGGGGAGGTCCGCGTCCTCCTGTGGCTGCGTGGGCTTCCTCGTGCGCAAGAGGTCTTGCTTGGGTTCCGCGTGGTGTTCTGTGGAGCCTCCCACGGAGATCCCACCAGCGGCCCAACTTGCTCGAAACGACTGCTCGATCACCTTCTCTCTTCGTCGGTGGGCCGCCGAGCCCCTGCCCGACGACGACGACGACGACGTTTACGACGGGCGCCTCTGGAGGCCTCTGGAGGCCCTCCGAGGCCCTCGGCGACGGCGAAGACGACGACGACGACGACGACGACGACGACGACGACGACGACGACGACGACGGCGACGACGACGACGACGACGACGACGACGACGACGACGACGACGACGGCGACCTCCCCGCTCCACCCCGGGCGGCGCGCACCGAGGGGGCGACGACGATGGCGCGCGGGCGGCGACCCTGTGATCGGCGGCAAGCCCAGGGGGGAGCGTGAGCAGGGGCGGGCCTTCTCAGAGGGCTCGGAAGGCCCCCCGACTTCTGAGAAGTTGTCTGAGCCTTCCCCGAAGGCACAGCAAACTTCTCAGAAGGCGCGAGGGCCTCTGAGAAGTCCCGCCGCCTTCTGAGAAGGCCTTCTCCTTCTCATTTCCCCCCCTCGCTCGCCGCCGATCTGAGAGGACGGGGGTGGGCTTCTCGATGATCTTCGGGACGCATGGTCGCCCAGTGTTACGTCGGGCACGTCCCTCTACAGGAGGAATGTTCAACAATCATCAAAGCATAGTATGTGTGGACGATTTTCCAATGTTCTTGGTTTAAATACAATTCGGGATAGTTTGTAGTATTTTGCATTTTTCGTTCAGAATCCGCCTGTAGGGAGACATGCCGGACCTAAGCCAAGTGTGTGTCTGCTCTGCGGCGAGCCCTGGGGAGGAAGCGGGTCGGGGCGGGCCTCAGAAGGCTCAGACGTTCTCGGGTCTTCCGAGGAGCGTTCTGAGCCTTACTGAGGCACGAAGCACTTCTCCAGAGGCTGGAGGGCTTCTTGGAGGCCCCGCCGCCTTCTGAGAAGGCATCCTTCTCGCTTCCCCACCTCACTCGCCGCCGACTTGCCCGGTTCAGCTCCGTCGACAGCACGCAGCTTGTGTCGGGCTTCACCACGCCGCCTGAAGCACAGGTCGGCGTTAACGCACGTGCTTGGGAAGATCGAGCTTCTTACAGTGGGGGCCCATGCCAAGAAACACCCTGCTTGCCTCCACGGTGCCCTGGATTCTTTGGGTTTCGTTGGTTTTATCATGGAAGCGTGACGTTCCCACGCCGACAATCGATGGTCGTCCTGGGGTCTCAGGGTTGGGTTTCTTGTGGAATGTTCCTTGTGGACGGGCCTCCACTGTAGCGGGCGGGAGCCGTCCTGAGAAGCCCCAACCCCCAGGCCTTCTCAGGAGAGTGGCCTTTCAGGCCTCCGACATGTTCCCCGCTCCTCCCTGTTGCTGCTTCTCTCCACTTCCCTCCCCCCGCCTCCAGACTCCCCTTCAGAGCTCCCTGAAAGCCTGCACAGAGCACCTGAGCCTTCCATGCCTCCTAGCCCTCCCCGTCTCTGACCCCCTTCCTGTCTCGCTCCCTGCTGCCCTCCACGCCGCCCACCCCCCCTCTCTCCGTGTGCTCCTGTCTCTCACTCCCTTGCTCTGTGTGTCTCGGTGTCTCTCTCTCTCTCTCTCTTTCCTCTCCCTCTCGCTCTCACTGTCTCCCTCTCCCTCTCTCTCTCTCTTTCCTCCCCCTCTCCTCTCGGAGGAGGAGGAAGAGGAGGAGGAGGAGGAGGAGGAGGAGGAGGAGGAGGAGGAGGAGGAAGAGGCGGCGGCGGCGGAGGCAGGGGGCGGAGGAGGCAGAGAGGGGGGGGGGGGGGGGGGGGGGGGGGCGGATGGGAGGGAGGGACGGCGTGAGGAGGAGAGAGGAGGAGAGGAGGGAGGAGGAGGAGGAGGAGGAGGAGAGCGATAGCGGCGATGAGGACTACGACGGAGGGCGAGGGCGACGGAGAGCGAGGGCGTGAGGAGGAGGAGGAGGGCGAGGGCGACGGAGACTGCGACGGCTCCTCCGCCTCGCGAGGCCGGCGGCGGCGGCGGCTCCGCCGCGGAGGGGTCCGGCAGCGAGTCCGGTGGCGGGTCCGCCGGCCGGCCCGAGGGGCGGCGGCGGCCGCCGCTGCCGAGCACGCGGCGGAGGAGAGAAGGGGGGGAGGCAAGCTCGGGGGAGGAAGGAGTACCCATACCTCCACCCTTTCCTCGTTTTCCCTTGGGCATCCTGGGGGCCCTCGTCGCCACCGCTGGAGTCGCGTCGAAATCCTGGTCAGAACGCACCCCAGGAGAGGTCCGGGGAGTAGCGGTACCGGTACCTGTTGGTTTCCCCACAAGCAGTGGCGAGGCGTCCTGGCTTGCCCAGAGGCCACCCGGAAAATGTTCTCAGGGCCGACTGCGGTTTCGCAGAAGGTGTTCACAGAGCATTCCTGGCCGAGGCCGTCTGGTTGCACAGTGGGGGCCCATGCCAAGAAACACCCTGCTTGCTTCCAGGGTGCCCTGGGTTTCTTGAGTTTCGATGGTTTTGCCATGGAAAGCGTGACGCTCCCACGCCAAAAGTCGATTGACATCCTGGGGGTCCAGGGTTGGGTCTCTCGTGGAAGGTTCCTTGTGGTCGGACCCCCACTGTAAGTATTCGATCAGGCTTATGTGCTAAGAACATTGCGCTTGGTATCGGGAGATTGCTGGAGAGGCTTTACGGCCGGTGCCGCCAACCCTGAACACCGACGACGACGATGCTGACGTCGGCCAGAGTCCTCAGGATGCTTCTTAGTGTCTCTTCGGAGCGCTCTCGGGGGCCTTCGGGGGTGGGAAGGGGGGGGGCGAGGACCTCTCCGCTGGACGTCGGGTGCCCAGGTGAACCCCAGAGCGGGCGAAGGTACTTGCTCCTCGCGCGTCGCGGTCTGGGCTGTGGGGCTGCCCCTCTTAAAGTGGGCGGCGCGAGGCCGCAAGCCTCACCGCGCATCGCGGGAGTGCGAGGCCGCGACGTTGAGGTGACAGAAGATACCCGTCGTGGTCGGCGGGGCAACGACCAGCGGGAGAGCGAGTCCGTGCCACGACGCTGCAAGGAGTCGCCAGCGTGGGGTCTGCTTGGGCTGCTTCCACGCGACGTGGCCTCCCACAGCGCAGCAGATTCGCGCCGCTTTTGACGCTGCGGCGACCCCGGCGTGGGCGTTCAAGCCTGAACGCCGCCAGCACCAGAGTCAGCCGAGTTTGAACCATCCGCGCTGTCGGAAAGACCAGAACGCTCAAGGTTGAAAGATTCGGAGCGCAAGAGACGGGGGTACAAAGCCAGGGCTTCATTGACTCGGGCTTGGGTGCAGGATCCTTCAGGATCATGCAGGATCTTGCGAAGCCTGACTGACCTAGGTCTGGATTTACCCAGGTCAGTAGATCCTCGAAGAATCAACGCGGTGTCAGACACCAGCGCCGACGTGGTCATCACAAGAAGTTGCCGTCGAAGCCTCCAAAGCCATCCCCGAAGGATCTCTCCGCTGGACGTCCATTTCTCGCAGGTGCGCGTGCGGAGCGAGTTTCGCGACGGCCGCCCGCTGGAGCTTGCCACCTCGCTGATCCGCCCGGTGCGCGAGGAGGATCCACCGCCGCAGCGAAGTCCAGGGGCAACGATGGCGACGGGGTCAGATCCCAACCAGACGGTCCAGATCCCAACCAGTAACAAAAAACGGAATGGTCCAGATTCCAACCACCAGACAAAGCAATGAAGGCAGCTAACGCAGTTTCCATATTGCGCATTTGGGATTTTGACCGTTCCATTGCGTTAGTATATGTGAGTTCGAAGTGTTCAAGGAAGGCCCTGTAGTATAGGTTCAGGGCACTCCAAGGCTGCAGTGTATACGAACGTATACAAAACGTTTCTTAAGTTCTTACCCGGCGTATCCGAATGATATGGGCCATATGGGACGCGTATCCGAAAGTGAGCAGGAGCGCATACGAAACGTTTGCCAAACGTAAACGACACGTTGACGCCACGTGAATGACACGCGAATGTCGTGCCTCTGAAACGCAGCCGAAACGGCTTCTGAACGTACGTGGGACTTGAATGTATAGGGTACGCAGATGGCATCTATACAAAGTACATGGAACGCACATGAAACACATGGAGCGTAATCGAATCGCATCCGAAGCGTAATCGAAACGTGTATGAAACGACCACACAAACGCACGTGTAACACAGCCGAAACGTATTTATCACACGTAGGTGGCAGCTAGATCAAACGTGCAAGAACGTTCGCACAGCGTTGACTGAACGTGCACGGAACGTATGTGAGACAGGGATTCCTATTGGAACACAAAGAGATAGCAGTGTTGGAGTCTTCGGCTTGTCACCTACCAATTAGAAGGAGAGGGAGGAAAAGGACAGGACCTTCTTTGCTCTGAGGCGCAAAGTATGTATCAGCCGCTTGCGGTACCGCCGGCTCAGAGTCGAGCGGGTATTCAGGGTGGGCGGGAAGAAGAGGAGAGCAGTCTGCCCGAGCAAGAAGGCTGCGGAGAGGAGGAGGAAAAGAGGAGAGAGAGCGAGAGCAAACGAGCGGCAGGCAAGGAGTCCAATAGTTACAGGTGGGCTACTCTCTAAACCAAATCCTGCGGGGGGTTGAGATCGAGTCATGTCGTATTGTATCCCCATTGCAGAACAAACAAAAAGAACGTGCAACAATGTTGCTGGAGGCTGGGACGGGCGAATTTGCAAGTGGATTCCGAATGAAAGAAACGACCACCATATTAGATCATATTGCGGGAAGTTGGTGTCGTCGAATGTCTTCTTGGATTCTCTAGCGGCGCATATGCTACTGAAGTTCGAAAGGGGGGCACAGTAATTCATTCTAACATTTTATTGGAGTCTAGGATCGGCGCATGTGTTGTGTTCGATTTCCGCTTCTTATTAAAATATAAGACTTGTGTTTTTTACTGGAGGCTGGGACCAACGCAGTCCATCTTGAATGTCGACTGACAAAAAACAAATCGCATATGAACGAGTCCTGCTGGAGGTTCGGGGTGATGCATTTCCTGTTGGATTCTCGACTGGAAGACACATGAAACATTTTAGGATCCTGCGGTGGGTCTGGGATCCGCGCATGTTGTATGGCAGTTCGAGTGGGAGCTGAGAAAATGATTGAAGCATTGTATTGGAGTCTAGTACCGGCGCATGTACTGATTGTTCGTTTCCGATGGAAAACGCATCAGCAATTCGTACGGATTTGTCGGAGGGTGGGACCCGCGCATATCCTGTTGAATTCCGATTGGGCAAACACGGTAAATATATAAAGATTGAGTTTTTCTGGAATCGGCGAATTCCCTGTTGGGTTCATGGAATCTCAAAGGATGTTGCTGGAGGCTGGCTGTTGTCGCATTGACATCCGATTCGCCCCATATTGAGCAATTCAAAAAGATTTTGAATTTTGTTGGAAGCTGGAATCGGCGCAAGACTTGTTGACTTCCGATTGAAAACAACAAGCCATATCACCATAGTGTGCGTGTGGCTAGAATATTCGCGCATGTCTTGTTGGAATCCCAATGCGCAGCGACTATAACATTCCACAAGTATGCTGGCGGCAGGGATCGACGCATATCGTGATGACATCCGATTTGGAAAAAGCAGGAATAACATATGATGTTGTTGGGTGCTGGGGTCGGCGGGTGTCCTGATGGGTTCCCGGTTGAAGAGCCAGGGGACACATGTTATAATACCGCGGGAGGTTGGGATCCGCGCGTTCGCAATTCGGTCTTGCATGAGGCGGGGGTCGGCGCATGCCCGATTGATCCCATAGTGGGAAGCGGATGCCAGATTGAAGAATCCTGCGGGAGGCTGGGATCGGCGCATTTGGAATCGTACACGAACGCATCGCCCGCTCACAAGGGGCCCCAGAGGCCCCGAAGAAGCAGGCACCCAGGAGGCCCAAGATCTCCCCAGGAGGCCCCAGAAAGCCCGACGGGAATCCTCACGAATCTTGTGGAATCTGTAGGAATCCAGAGGAATTGTCAGGGGTCCTTCTGGAATCCCCTGGAGTCTCCAGGAATCCTCCGGAATCCTCCGGAGTCCTTCGAAATCCGTCAGGAATCCATCAGGAAATTTGAAAGGAATCTTCAGGCATCCACGAGGAATCCCCCACGAACCCTGAGAGGAACCCTCGGGAATCTATCAGGGATCCTCAGAACCCTTTCAGGAATCCCTCGGGATCTTTCTCAGGAATTTGCAGGAGTCCTGCAGGAATCCTTTTTAGGAATCCGTCAGGAAACCCTTTGGGAATCCAGGAATCCTTCAGAGATCGTTTAGGAATTGTCAGGGATCATGTCTGGAAGCTGTCAGAAATCCTTTAGGTATCCTCAGGAATCAGGAATCCTCAAGAACCCAAGATAATCGTTGGGGAATCCAGAAGCATCCTTCATAAATCCTTTAGGAGACTTAAAGAATATGAGGAATCCCTTTGGAATCCTTTAGGGATCTTCAGGAAGATGAGAGATCCTCCAGGAATCCCTGAGGACTTCGTCGGAGTCTTATTGGAGCACTTTTCAGGAATCCTCGGAAATCTTTCAAGAAGCTTGAGAGGAACCCACGGGAATCCTTCATGAAGCCGAGGAGGCGCTGTCAAGGAAGCGCCTATTAAGCGCCTGTCAAGCGCCGATGAACTGGTTTGGATCTGGACCGTCTGGGTGAGCGTTTTTTTTTTTTTCCTCTCCTGCGTAATGCTCGTTACCCAGGCCAACCCTCCCCCCCCCCCTGGGTATCGCTAGCCAGCGTGCCGCGGGGGAGGGGGGGCCTGCCCCCCCAAACATGCTGGGAGCGGACCCCCCGCAGGTATGGTGCTGCGCTCACGGGCGTGGCGTGGTCTGAACGGCACGCACCGGTGTTCGCAAACGTGCAGTGGCGCGGGCAGTCGTCGTCGTCGTCGTCGTCGTCGTCGTCGTCGCCGTCGCAAGCGCTGTGGTGCACGCAGGCACTGTGGTGTACACCGACGCTGTGTTGCACGCGGCTGCTGTGGTGTACGCGGGCGTTG
Organism: Prorocentrum cordatum; assembly: GCA_963575745.1. Lineage (NCBI taxonomy): Eukaryota > Dinophyceae > Prorocentrales > Prorocentraceae > Prorocentrum > Prorocentrum cordatum. Next base: position 824,576 of record CAUYUJ010014327.1, on the reverse strand, counting down.
TGGTGTACGCAGGCATTGTGGTGCACGCGTGTAGAATTCCCAGGCGTTCAGATTTCCAAAGGGGTTCTTTCAAAACGTGTATATCTACAACTTTTGTGTTCTGTGGAATCCAGAAGCGCCCCAATTTCCAGAGGGATTCTTTTACCAAGCAACTGTGGAATTCAGTGGCGCTCCGCTTTCAATAGCGATTCTTGTTCAAACCCTCTATGCATGGGGTTATGTGGAATCCAGGCGCTCCAGTCTCCATGGGGATTCTTTCAATTGTCCTATTTTAAACAACGGTTGTCTGTATAATCTTACTATAAGCATTTGTTGCTGCAGTATGCACAGGCATTGCCGTGTGCATGGGCGGCGTGGTGTTGCAGTGCACGCGGCTGTTGTGGTGGACGGATGCACTGTGATGCGTACACAGGTTGCGCTGTGTTGCACGCAGGAATTGGGCATTGTCGCGTGCACAGGCGATCGGTGCGCCTGTGGCGCGGACGCACCCTGGCGGGCGCACGCCGCGGCCGCCGTTACCATTACCCTCCCGCCCGACCCCCCTCCGGGTGACGGCCGTTACCTGGAG
>CAUYUJ010014327.1:763837-823908 GCA_963575745.1 Prorocentrum cordatum | reverse complement strand
CCTCCGCACCCGCCACAGGCGGCCAGGGGGCCTCTTCGATCCCCATCGATCCTCGATCTTCCCCTCGTCGAGGGCCTCCCCGAGCCTCCCCGAGCCCCCCCCGAGGCCCCCCCCGAACCTCCTCGAGGCCTCTTTTGACCTCCTCGATCGTCGGTTTTCCCCGGGGATGGGGGGGGCGGGGAGCCGCTGCGAGGTGCGGCCCAGGACGGCGAGCAAAAACTGCGAGTTCTCGGGTTCGAGTTAAAAAGTGTTTGGGCGATGTCGCGGGCCGTGTTCGTTTTGGTTTCGTTAGGCAGTAGAGGTGTAGCGAAGACAGAACGAGGGATAACGAACACAAAACGAGAACGAGAAACATTGTCTATTTCCAGGCATGGCGAGTTCCTGTCTGTCTCCGGCTTCTCTGTGAACATACACTCTGGGATCTGTCTTTGATTTGCGCTGGATCCCCTGCAGCGGCACGTCGGGCACCGCCCCTGGCGCGCTCCGCGCGCCAGCTAGAGAGGGGGTTCCAGCGCCGATCCAAGGGACCTGCGCGAGGTCTCCGTACTATTCTGCTTGTGCCGCTGTCGAGGCGCACGCAGCGGGGTTCAGCGCAAACGGGGCTCAGCCAGCATGGCCCGATCCTGCAGGATCTTGCGAAGCTGGAGTTTGTCTGGGCCGGGTCTGGGAGCCCCTCGTTGCCCTGGAGGCATGTGGCCTCAATCACTTCTTGGCTGAGCCGGGTTTGGAACGCCGCCCGAAAAATTGCAGCGCATTTTTTCAGAATTGAATTGGCTGAGCTGGCTTCTTGCTAAATACACGCCCGAAGGTAATTCGGAGGAGGAAAAGGCACAATTATCGAGCCGTTGTCTCGTTTTCGCCTGTTCTCGGCCTCCTGGGAGACCCTCGTCGCCAACGCTGAATTTGCATCGAAATTCTGCTTTGAATGTACCCCGGGAGTAGTCGGGGGAGTGGCGGCAGCAGAACTGTTTGGTTTCCCCTGTCACTTGTTTCATATCGGATTGCCCTGTTCCGAGAGGGAGAAGAGGTGGCGTATCAGGAGTAGCGCAAGAGGCGCGGCCCCTTCTTCCGTAATTTGCGTCGATGTACGTTCGCGATCGAGCTGTATTCGGATACACTAAGTTGCGTTCATCGAAGTCACTTTTTTCCCACCATCCTGTGTGAGTTGGGCCTTCGTTTTGAACCATCAGTGCTCGCGTCTCCTCCTCCGCCTCATTCTTCCTCTGCACCACACGTTTCGTGGCCTCGTACCATCGGAAGCGAAGGCGAGACAGCCACATCAAATGAACACTGCCTGGCATGTTTGAAATATGTGTGCCTCTTGGGGGCTCTCTTGGACCATCTTGGGCCATCTCGGGCCATCTTGAGGCCTCTTGGAGCTGCATTTGGGCTATCTTGGGGTCTACCACCCATAGATCCCACCCTTGTGCCCTCTTGGAGCCCTCTTTTGGCGCTCTTGGGGCGCTCTTGTGGGTCCTTACGGCCCTTCCTCAGCACTTCTGGATTCGTCTTGGAGCTATCGTGCGCGATCTTGGAGCTATCTGGAGGCGTCGCTTGGGAACGCAACGGCGAGCATTCGGCCAGAGTTAGCAACTTGGGGGCTATATGGTACCATGTTGGGTCACATTGGATCTATTCTGGGTCTGCTTGGGGGCCAGCTCGGAGCTTACCGCCGACAGAGCCATGCTCTTAGGCTGCTCTGGGGCCATCTTGCAGCCATCTTGGTGCCCCCTCGGGGCGCCCCTGGCGCACACTTGGGGGTCTTCGGAGCCCGCTAGGATCTCGAAGCCCATAGTCGGCTACTCTTGGAGTTATCTTGGGCGATATTCGAACAATCATGAGACCTCAGACGCCAGTCGGAGGCGAGAAGGCGAGACAACCAAAGCACTGATGAACCAAATGGATGCTCAGTGATTTTTACATCTTGCGGCTATCCGTGGGGGCATCCTTGGGACCTTCGTGGCCACTTGGGGCCTCCTTGTGGCGGTCTTGGGGCAGCCACGAAGCATGCTGGAGACAACCCGGCGGTCTGAAAAGGCCGAGTTGCCGCGCGAGAAGCGTCCTGGTGGTATCTCAGGGGAGGGAAAGGTACCCCGCCACCTTTTCCTCGTTCTCCCCTTTTTGGGCCTCCTGGGAAGCCCTCGTCGCCACCGCTGGATTCGCATCGAAATTCTCGTCAGATCGAACCCTAGGAAAGGTCCTTGGAGTAGCGGTATGGGTACCTTTTGGTTTCCCCAATATCGTTGGTAGGTGGGGTGGCCGCTTATGGAGGCTTTTGTGGCCGCGCTTCCAGCGGCGAACTTGATTGGGACTTGACCTTGACTTGTTTTCCCCCCGTCGATCCCCATGGTTAGGATGCAACTCCTGGGAGATTCAATTCAGGATCTGCGTTGGCATATTCCTGATCGAGGACGGGCCTACTCTGCTCCAGTCTCGCTGAATCTGGCCAATCTTGGTTAATCCAGCTGTATCACGCTTAATCTGGCTCTATCCTGGGCATGGTCCGACCTAACCGGGCTCAATGGCTTTGTAATTCGATTTGACAAAGACCTCCGAGGAGTTGCCTCCTAACCCAGGAGCCGCCACGCGCGCGATATAGAGAATACAGCGATTAGTGATGAGTTATGACCTCGCAACAGGGAGTACGCATATGGCCCGTGGGGCCAGCGACTAGGAGGGCGGCGATGAACAGTGAGACGGCGGAATAGGAGGGAGGATGGTGAAAGAGGAGGGGGGAGATGCGAAGGAGAGGGAAAGGAGTAGCAGCAGGAGGAGACCCAGGAGGAGGAGGAGGAGGAGGAGGAGGAGGTAGAAGAGGACGAGGAGGAGGAAAAGAAGGAGCAAGAGTTGGGGAGGGAGCAGAAGGGCGGCAGCAGCAGCAAGAGGGGAAGAGGAGGCGGCTGAGCAGCGGCAGCAAGACGGAGCGGGGGACGGACGGTGCAAGGCACGAGCGGGCGATTCAGGGGCAACGTTAGAAGGGGTAGGCTCAGTGGGAGGATGGAGGATCGAGGAGGGAGGATTGTCGAGGATCGAGGAGGATCGAGAATCGAGGATCTACAAAGACAACAGAAGAGGAGCTCGGGGGCTAAGTAACGTTCGGAGGAAGGAGGTGGGGGAGACGTATCGGACGAGTCATAGCTTCTCGGAGGTCCGCGCGGATTTCTTGGATCGGCGTTGGTCCCCACTGGCGGCGCCTCCGGCGCCGCCCCTGTCGCGCTTCACGCGTCAGCGAGGGGATCCAGCGCCGATCCAAGATATCCGCGTGGACCTGCGAGACATGTTGTGTGTGCCTTTTTTGTTTCTCTGTGATCCTCGACCGGGGCCCGATAGGCTCCGCCACAACGGGCGACCAAAATGCAGGTGAATAAAAAGGCCCTGTTGTCACCCGCCCGACGAACGGTCTTACACCGTCCTTGGGTGCGTCGCTGAAGAGGGATTCGGCCGCGCGGAGTCTGCTTGCCGAGTCACCACTTTGAACGAATAATTGTTGTCGATCCCCCTTCCGGTTCACCCTCTGTATCGTCTAAGTTGAAGTGTTCCTCCCGGCTCGGGCCCCGTATTCTACAAGGGAAGGTCTTGAGTCTCAGAATGTCTTGATCGCCCCCCGAACTGCAACGTCGGTTCCCGCCTGGAACGTCCTAAATGTTTCTTCAAAATCGTGCTCTCGCGCGGGACTCCCTCGCAAGTTCTGCAGGGATCGCGCTCTCGTTCGGACGCCCTCGCCCTTTCTATTCAGACGCCGCGCCGCGCCCTCGACACTCAGGAATCACGCTCTCGCCTTCGGCCTCCTCACGATTTACTTGGGAGCCGTGCTGTCGCTCGAGACTTCCTCGCGATTCGTGCAGGGCTGACGCTTCAGCGACCCACCCGCTCGACCTGGCCGTCGGGGGCGCGCCCGACCCGCCCTGCTGGTTTTGCCGCGTGTTCTTCTGCTCCTGGCCACTCCTGCTAATCTCTCTCTCGTGCTCCATCCTCTCCCCTCCTTCTCCGAGTCGTCCGTGACTGCTGATGCCATTCCACAGTGCGCTTTCGATTATGGTAAGGTAGTGGCTCCCCGACCCGTTACATACCCAGTGAAGTCCCCATGGCTGGGTTTGGAGCTTGCTGGGGGGGACTCGAATTTGTTTTGACACCGCCAGGGCTACGGCAGCTCTTGTGCGCACAGCGGCCGCCCGTTGTTTCGAGGAGCTTTCGGAGACCATGAGCTGTTCCGCCGCCTCCCTTCCCTGCTACCTCCCTTCCCCTGTTTTGAGGGCTGCGCTAACTGCACGTGGCAGGCAAGGAAGACATACCCACAGGGGAGGCACGATCAAAGACGAAGAAGGTGGGCATCGATGGTTTGGTATCTGCGTGTTGAGCGACACTCGAGCAGGTCAGAGCGAACAGTCTCTCCATGATTGTTGTTGTCGTCGTCCTCGCACGCGACCCGCCCGTCGCCCACGCGCGACCCACCCGTGACCCACTCACCCACGACCCACTCACCCGCGACCCACCTGGGACACCCGCGACCCACCCCGCGGCCCACCGACATTGCTTTGACGAAATTCGGCACCTGCGGCGGGCTCGTTGCGCATTGTGTAAAACGTAAACATCTGCGTCTGCGGCGGCTTTCTCTTCACCTCTCCAGAGCCCCAGACTCCATCTTCTGGCTGCATTTTTCAAGCCTTATCGAGTCCCGGTGCCCGAAACGAGGCACCATGGCCGTTGCGGAACAGTTGCGGCGCCAGGATCTCGGGGGCCCCCCAGAGGCAGCTCCGCAAGTTCCGCACCCTCGACCGCGGCCGCAGCGTGCTCGTGGGCGGGCGCGGCGAGGGCGAGACGCTGGCGCGCTGGTCGTGGCGCGAGGCCGTGGGCGCGGCGGCCGACGACGACCCCGAGCCCGAGGCGGGCGACTGCTTCGTGCAGATGCGCCGGCGGCCGCGGCGCGCCTGGGGGAAACTTCGGTAGGGGATCGACTACAGAATTGATTTACCCCAGGATTTGCATGTTCGTGGAATGTACGGAGAACGCTCATAATTCTCAGTAGATTTACGAACATTCTAGGTTTTCGTTTTAGACTCGATGGGGGAAGTGAATCTTGGGGTACATCAAGTCTGTAGTCGATCCCTTCCTTGAAATTCTTTACGCTTCGCGTATCCCCACCAGCCCATCTCAAAACAGCAACTCTTGCGAAGCATACCGACAGTCGTGTTTTTCAGGCGTGTTTCCGCCTGCCCCCGCATATCTCCGGGCCTCTCGTCCTGTTGTGAGTCGTTCGGGCCCTTCCTGGTGTGAGTTGTTCGGGCTCTTCGTCGTGGTTTGAGTCGTTCGGGCTCTTCGTCCTGGCGTGAGTCGTTCGGTCTTCTCGTGATGTGAGTTGTTCGGGCCCTTCGTCCTGGTGTGAGTCGTTCGGGCTCCTCCTCCTGGTGTGAGTCGTTCGGGCTCCTCGTGGTGTGAGTCGTTCGGGGCCCTCGTCCTGGTGTGAGTCGTTCGGGCTCCTCGTGGTGTGAGTCGTTCGGGCGCCTCGTCCTGGTGTGAGTCGTTTAGGGCTCTCTGGGGCCTCTTGGGGGCCTCTTGGAGGCCTCTTGGGGGCCTCTTGGGGGCCTCTTGGGGGCCTCTTGGGGGCCTCTTGGGGCCTCTTGGGGGCCTCTTGGGGGCCTCTTTGGAGGGGGGCCTCTTGGGGGCCTCTTGGAGGCCTCTTGGGAGCCTCCTGGGGGCCTCTTGGGGCCATCTTGGGGCCATCTTGGGGCCTCTTGCGACCTCCTCAGAAGCGCAAATGAGAGCTGCCCCCTGAGAAGGACAAAATGAGCCGAAAACCTTCGTAAAATCAATGATTTTGCTATGAAGGAAGATGAGCGCGGCCCCCTCAGGACGCCAAAATGTAGTCGATCCCTTACTTGAAATTTAGGCTTCCCAGATGAGTCCGCATAGACGCATCGACGGGTTGGGATGCAACTCTTGGGAGGTCAGATTGAGAATCGGCGCTGTCATATCCGTGGTCGAAAACTGAGCCTGATCTCGATTCATCCAGACCCATCCGGCTTAATCCCGCTGAATCCCTCTTTGTCCCGTTTGATTCGGCTTCATCCTGGGCCTAATCTGGTCTACTCAATGGCCCCCTCCTCGGGCTCAGTCGACCCTACTCGTTCTGACGAAGACCTCCAAGGAGTTGCCTTCTAGTATGGGGTCGGGGGATCGCGCCGCATCGCCGATGCACCGGCGATGCGGCGCGATGTGCACGCAGACGGCGCCGAGGGCCCGCGGGACCGAGCCAGGCAGGCGCTTGGCCGGCGGCGAGCGACGACGGCGACGACGGCGACGACGGCGACGACGACGACGACGACGACGACGACGACGACGACGACGAGCTGATCGACCTGGTCGGTCCTCGATGTTTCGGCGATGCGGCGCGATCCCCGTGAGGCGCGAGCACCCGGCCGCCGTGGGCGCCGCCCCGCGGCCCGAGAGCGGCTGGCAGCACCCGCCGTCGCGGCGGTGGAGCTCACGACGGGGGGGGGCAGGTAGCGCTCCGGGCCCACGGCGGGTTGCCACCTGTTCCTCCTCCTCCTCCTCCTCCTCCTCCTCCTTCTCCTCCGCCTCGTCAGCTCCTTCTCAGCTCCTCCTCCTCCTCTTCCTCCTCCTCCTCCTCCTCCTCCTCGTCAGCACCTCTTCAGCTCCTGCTCCTCCTCCTCCTCCTCTTCTTCCGTTCTTCCGCCTCCTCCTGCTCCCCGTCGCTGTCCTCCCTGTCCTCCCTTCTCCTTGGCAGCGGGGGGTGCGTCGACACCCAATCTCGACGAAGAAAAATAGCATGCACATAATGTTTCGCATGTCCACGCAGGTTTTTCGGATCCCCATCCCCATCCCCAAAGGGCCATGGTATCTCATCACCACCGTCCCACCCCTCAGCTGGGGATAGGCCTCTCAGCCTATATATCCCCATCTGGGGGGGGTAGATCGGCTGGTGGGGCCGAGGCCCTGCCAGTGGGGATGGAGGTCGGTTGCACGATGCTTACCAGCAGGGAGGGTGGGTGATGCGTCGACCCCCAATCGTGGGTTGAGGGTCGAGGACGAGTCGAGAATCGAAGGGGGGGATCGAGGATCGACGTCGCCGTGCCTGGTCGGAGGAGCGGGGCGGGACTATGGGAGGGGGTGGTGCTGCGAAGCCAGCCGCGTGCACCGGGGTTTCCGGGCCCGCCGCCCAGCGCCCTCGGCACACCGGCCGCGCCTCCCGGCGCTCGGGAAGCCCTGGGATGAAACCAGTTGCGTGAGTTGTTCCGCCACACAGTGGAGGCCCATGCCAAGAAACACCCTGCTCGCCTCCAGGTTGCCCTGGGTTTCGCGAGTGTGGGTGGTCCTGCGACGGACAACGTGACGTCCCCATGATCAAAAGTCGATGGACGTCCTGGGGTCCCAGTGTCGGGTCTCTTGTGTGAGGTTTCTTGTGGTCGAGCTCCTGCTGTGGCCCCCCCTTTACTTACTATGTGCTATCTTTTTCTTTCGTCCGATCCGACCAGGATGGATGGCATCGACCCCCAGTCGCCCACTGATCGCCGATACAGGGGCCTGATAGCCCACCCCGCTCAGCAACGTGAAGATCCGCGATCGGGGAACCGTCTCCGACCCGTCCGCGTTGTGCCGCCTGTCTGCTGGACGGATCTCCCCCGTTCTCCGCCGCCTCGGCGTTCAGAGCGGGAGCGCGCTAGAGCCACAGGAGTGCGCGGCGCTGACAGCGCAGCTCTGTGGAGACCAAAAGGTACCGAAACCGCCCGCCACTCCCCGGGCCTCTCTTGGCTTGCGTTCTGACCAGGACTTCGAGGCGAATCCAGCGGCGACGACGACGGAGGCCCAGGAGGCCCAGGAAGGGGAAGACGAGGGGAGGGCAATTCGAGGCATGGGTACCTCTTCCTCCTCGGAGGCTCCGCACGCGCGCCGGGTGCCCCCTGTCGCGCAAGGGCACGCAGCGGGCACCCCGAGGGGCACAGCGAGGTCGCCGCACCCCCTCCCGCGGACGGGCCCCCCCCCCCCCGAGGAGCGCGGCCCCCGTGCCCGACGTCGGGCTCCCCGAGTGGGCCTCGCAGCTGCCGGGGAGGCCTTCCCGCCGTCGTCGTGCCGGGTCGGGCGAGAAGAGCATCCGGTCTCAAGCAGTGGCGGAGCGTCCTGGCTCGCCTATAGCCCTACCAGACAATGTTCTGAGGACCTTGTGTAGTTTCCACGAGATGTTCTCAGAACATTTCTGGTGGAGATCGTCTTGTTTAAACACATCGGGATTTATGTTCTAAGAACATTGGTTTTGTTCTTAGAACATTTTTGGGTTCCAAGAACATTACATGGAAGGACTATAGGAATGCTGGGACGGTCGGTCCCTGCTCAACGGTCGGGCCTGTCCCGCTGCAGGAGGAACGTCCAAAAACAGTCAAACATAGTCTGGGGTCATTTTTATATGATTACGATTCATATGACTAGTGGCTTTTGGTTGAGCGCTTGTTGGGGTATTGCTGTCAGTTCGTCCAACATCCGCCCGTCGGAGGACATGCCCGACCTAAGAATAGCAGTTGCCGAGGTGGCCCCACTTCTAGATAGTGTTCAAAACGCCGGAGACGTTTTGCTCTAGGCCTCCCAGATGGGGTCGGAGCAGATGGGGTCGAAGGGCTTCGCCAGATCGCCGATGCATCGGCGATGCATCGGCGATGCGGCTGGATGTAGAGCCCGATTTCCTTCACGCCGACGTTGCCGATGCATCGCTGGCGTCGCGGGTGCATCGCGAATGCATCGGCGATGCATCGCCGATGCGGCTCGATCCTCCGACCCCATCTACTCCGACCCCATCTAGGAGGCCTCTATTTTTCCCGTTTTCAGGATTGGCGTTTTTTTTTCGGTTGTGGGGTATATGTTTCTCCCGATGTTGGACCCTCTCTCGCGCCGTTTTCGGTTTGGCCCCCATTCCGTATGGCAGTTCTGGTCTGGTTTGCCGCTGTTTTTTCCGCCATGGCGGGTGCCGAACACAAAGGTTTAAACGCCTCCAGTGTCTGTAAGATGAAGTGGGGATGTTGGATCTCATTGCCCCCGACCCGTCTCGCACACCCTGCGTGCCGCGGCCGCCAGGCGCCGGTGCTTCTTCGGTATCTAGTCTCGCGCTCTCAGGTGGTGATCCATCGCTCGGCTCATTGAAAAATTTGTTTTTTGTTATTCAATCGCTTCGCTCATTCCGCCAGCCCGTATTCTGTCATCGCAGGCGTTTGCCCGCGCGTTTGTGGCCTCTTGGGGCCTCTTGAGGGCCTCTTAGGGGCCTCTTGAGGGCCTCTTGTTGGGCCTCTTTGGGGCCCCGCGGGGCCTCCAGGGGATCTCCGGAGCTCTCTTGGGGGCCTCTTGTGGCCTCCTGTGGACCTTCCAGGGCGGACGGCTCGACTTGGTGGTTCGTGTTCCCCTCGTGGGCCCCTCTTGGGGCCGTCGTGTGGCTCTCTTGGGCGATCTTGGGCGCCTCTGGGACCGTTTCGGGGCCCTCTTGGATCGTCTTGAGGCCCTCTTTGGGGCCCCTCGGGCTGTCTTGGGGCGGTCTTGGGGGCCCCTGTGGCCATCTTGGAGCGTCGGATGCCCGAACACGCGCAAGGTAAATCTATGATTTGTGCTTCTCTTGGCCCTCTTTGGGGGTCCTCTTGGAGCGCTTTTCTCTGGGGCCTCTCTGGCAGTTTTCGGGCCCCCTTGGGCGTCTCGGAGCGCTCCTGGGCCGTGATTCCGATTCGTGGGCACTCTGGGAGCTGCCTTGGGGTTCCTCGGGCCGCTCCTGGGGCGATCTGGAGGGCCCCGAAAACCGCCCCCAGGAGTCCTGGAGTTCTGGCATTAAGTCGGGCCTTTCCTTATACAGGGGGAAAATAATTCAAGAATAGTACAAAAATAGTCAGGGGACTATTTTTCAGTATTTGTAAATATTTGTGGCATATTTTGGGGGTATTTTTTATTTTTCGTCCAACATCGGCCTGTAGGGGGACAGCCCCGACTTAACCCCAGGAGTCCAGGAGTTCTGGCATCCTTGAGCGGACCTTGCCGGGAGTCGGCCGGGTACTGTTCGTCTGGGGACCCCCAGGGGCCAGCCACTAGCGCGAACTAGAATATATCCATCGTCTGTGAGCCAGTTGCTAGAGATCTCAGCACGCCTCTGGCCCGCTGGGACGGGTGGTGAGCGATCGCTCGAGACAACAAGCACGTGTTTTTTTTGCTACGTCATTGCCCCTCGGAGGGTGCTTCGTTTTGAGCTACGCAGTCGCGATGCGATGCTATGCTCGGCTTCACAGTCGGATCTCGGTGTGCACGCAAGCACTCGGCAACACCTTCTTGATATTTCCCACGAAGAGATGCCAATCACGCGCTCTTCTGCCCACGCGTCCTTCCGGATGCTCGGCTTCTCGCTCGCTCGCTCGCCCCTCGTCGGACGGGGCTAGTACTAGGACAAATCCGTGCCAGAGCGTTCCCGAACGCTCTCAGAGCGTTCCCGAACGCTCTGAGGAGGCCACGTTTCCCCAGACATCCCCCAGAGCCGCCGAATGTAACCTCGTCCTGGCTTCGTCTTACCCCTCGGATTCGGCAGCAAATCATGGGATCCGGGTATACCCTCTTAATTCCGTCTGTAGCGTCGATTAGCGTCGATTAAGCGTTTGGGAGTCAATGAGATAGCGCCGATGGCGCGTCGGCTAGCGTCGTCTAGCGTCGACTTGGCGTCGATTCGCCTCGAGTAGCGTCGATTTGAATCGGTTCGCAAGAGCTGACAAGATGGTATAGGATGCTTCCATGAGTTGCCACCGAACTCTTCGGATGCAACTCCTGGGAGGTCAAATTCTGATTTTGCCCTGGTCCGAAATCCGGCTTAATCCCGTTTAATCCCGCTGAATCCCGTTCAATCCCGCTTAATCCGAGGCCCACTCCGGCGTAACAGCTCCCAAATGGGGCTATACTCTTCCTTACTCTTTCCGACGGAAACCTCCCAGTAGTTGCCTCCTAAGAGCTCGGAGGCACATGGCCATCTTCTTCGCCATGTACGCGCTCGTGCGCCTCGCGCTCAAGGTGTGGCAGGCCGTGCTCTGGGGCCCGGCCGTCCCCGGCTGACGCGGCGCCGGCCCCGGCGGCTGCGGAGGCTAGCGGAGTCGCTGCGCGTTTGCGTTGCGTCTTCGGGGGCCCTTCTCCGATCGAGCCGATTCTCCACCACCACCGCCATGGGCAGGACGGGGGAGAAGGGAGGATGGTGAGGTCCTCCTCCTCCTTCTCTTCCTCCTCCTCCTCCTCCTCCTTTTCTTCCCTCTTCTCCTCCTCCTGTTCCTCCTCCTCCTCCTTTTCTTCCCTCTTCTCCTCCTCCTGTTCCTCCTCCCTCTTCTCCTCCTCCTCCCCCTCCGCCCTCTTCTCCTCCTCCTCCTCCTCCTCCTCCTCCTCCTCCTCCTCCTCCTCCTCCTCCTCCTCTCCAGCCAGCGCGTATGGCGGCCCAACATTGGCGCTGCCACCCTAGTTTCTTCCCACGTGCTGCCCCTAATCGAGGCAGCCTCCACCCCCTTGTCCCTTCCAACGCCGATCGCCCGCTCCGCCGCATGACCCCGTCTTCCTCCCCCCTTCGCAACATTTCGCCCCCTGCTAGTCGGTAGGGGAGGGCAGGGTCGTTCAGCCGCCAGATGGTCGCTGCTGCGGCCGCTGCGCGCAGACTGCCGCCCTCTAGGAAGCCGTCTTGGGGGTTGCTAGCCCGGGCTGGCCCCCATCTTAGCAGCTCCCACAACAGGCTGCGACTTGGGGGGTCCCCAAGCAAAGGGTGTCACCCATTAGCAAATCTTTCGTGTTTCCTGTCCCACCGAGTAACTGCTAATGGCGGCCCGCTCGCAGACCTGGAAGATAAGTCAGTGATCCTCCTCCTTCCTCCTTCCTCCTCCTCCTCCTCCTACCTAATGTTATGGTGGTGGAAAATTGGCCCAAACAAGGGGGTGGAGTGAGAAGCAGAAGGCCTGCTCAGAAGGCGGCGAATATCGGAACGAGCGAGGCACGAGTGATGACGTTCTAGCGTACGGCGAAGCCCTCTAGGGAGGGGTTCCAGGCGAGGTTTCCGGGGGGAACGTTTGAGTGTTAACGGCCGCCGGGGCTCCATTTCCTTCGTCGTCAACGGAAAGAGCGAGGTACGAGTGATGACGTTTTTGTGTGGGGCGAAGCCCTCTAGGGAAGGATTCCAGGGGAGGGGCGAGGGGGGCACGCGTGCGTCTAATGGCCGCCGGGGGTCCGCTTTCTTCGTATGTTTTCGAGTGAAGCGGGTCGCGGGCGCCTTCCACGGCCCGTTTCCTTGTATTCCCCAACCATCCCGTGGGTCTGTCGCCTCCTCGGGGTCTCCTGCGTCCGAGCCTTCTCTCCCTCATCGGGGCAGGTGTTTCTCCTAACGCCCGCTGAGGGAGGCCAGGCCCCCGGACTCGTGGGCCCCCTATCGTGGGCCCCCTGTCGTTGCCCCCATTATGTCCCTCCATCGTGGCCTCCAATCGTGGCACCTTATCGTGGTCCCACATCGTGGTTGTGCAAAGCTGTTCAGGGTCTTTACCGCAAGAATGTGGCTTGTTGAATCCTGACCTGTTCTTTCTTCGATCTCGGCCACTGGGGCCCCGGGGCCCATGGGGCCTGGGCCACCAAACATTGCTCCTGGACGCAAGGAACAAGAAAAGAGGCTGGGTACTCCAGACCCACAAGCTGAACATATCATATCGGATTTTGTCTGGGCAGGTGCACGAGACGAGCAGAACCTTGGCCCAGGCAGCCTATGATGAGGTTGAGTCATACCAGAGCGTTCTAGAACTTTCTCGCAACGCTGGTCCCATATTTCCCTCCTTCCTCCGTCATCCTCTCCCCTCATCCTCCTCCCCCTCGTCCTCGTCCTCCTCTTCCCTCTTGCCTCTTCCCTCCCATTCCTTCCTTCTCTTTCCACCCTCCCTCCTCCTCTTCCTCCTCCTCGTCCTCCTCCTCCTCCTCCTCCTCCTCCTCCTCCTCCTCCTCCCCACCCTCCTCCCCTTCCTCCTGCTCCACAGTTTAAAATGTTCACGAGTCTCCCTCATCCCCTGAAGTTGTCCGGAAGATCTCCCGCCCCCTCCACGTATTGCGTTTTCACACAGGTTTTCACACACTGATTTCCGCATGGCTCTTTACAGTCCGATTGATTGTCTTCGGTGATTCAAGATTTTGCTCCCGCTGCAGCGTGGGCCGAATTTTCCGGATCGTCGTTTTGCTCCCGTCGTTCAGAATGGCGCTCCCGCCCCAGCGCTGGCCACTTTTGTGAATCCGAGCCTTGCTTCATCGTGGTTCTCCCCTCCTTTCCCCTCCGCCTTCCCCTGGTCCTCCTGTTCCTCCCGCTCCTTCCACTCCAGTTCCTGTTGCTGCTGTTCGTCTCGCCCCAGCGCGGGCCTCTGAATCCGAGTCTTCCTTCATCGTTGTTGCCTTTCTCAGATCTCCTCCTCCGTCTTCTCCTGGTCCTCTTTTTCCTCCCGATCCGTCCGCTTTAGTTCCTGCTGCTGTTGTTCGTTCTCCTCCTCTTCCTCCCGCTTATCCTCCTGCTTACCCCCCATCCTGCTCCTCCCCCTCCTGTGCACGCAGCTCTCCCTCCTCCGATTGCGCATAACACGAAATGGTCTTTCTGTGAGAGTCGCAGGTCGGCCATGACACGCGTCCGCAAATAGAGAAACGTCGATGCCATGGGAAGGGGTGGCAGGGGGATAGGATGCCAGATGGGGCGCCAGCGCGCCTAGCTTGACCTCTCCTCCCCTCCCCTGTCCTCATCCAGCCGCGCTTCCCATTTAGGTCCTAGGCCCCCCTGAGCGCCGCCTCTGCTACTAGCATGCCGCCGTGGAGTAGGTACCGCGGAGGCCCGCCGAGGAGGGAAGAAAACAGCGAGGCGGAAAGGACAGAACCTGCAGAGGATTTATTATCGAGGCTCGCAGGGTGGATCTCGATCCGCGTCGACAGCGGCTTTTTCAGTAGCATTCGGCGGCGAGCGAGGTTGGGAAATGATAAGGAGAAGGCTTTCTCAGAAGGCGCCGGGACTTCTCAGAAGCCCTCGCTCCTTCTGAGAGGTTTTTTTCTTCGGGGAAGGCACTTCTGAGAAGGCTGGGGGACTTCCGAGCCTTCTGAGAAGGTCCGCTCCTTCTCACTTTCGCCCCCCCCCCCGCGCTCGCCGCCGAAGCAAGCGGTGGGATCCTTGTATACTCTCGTAATTCCGTCCTTGGAGTGCGGTCACACCGATCAGCGTTTGATAGTCGATGAGAAAATGCGCCGACTTAGCGTCGAGGAGCGCCGATCGGCGTCGATTTAGAGTCGATCAGCGTCGACTCGCAATAGCCAGCAACATCGTATGGGGGGCTCCCATGAATTGCAGACCGAGGGGTTGTAGAGGCTCACAGATTTCGATTTCGATGTGCTTCCACATCGGCTTCGGCCGGCCAGTTCCGATATTCGGTCCCCGTGAGCGTGTGTCCGACGATCTGATGTGGCTCGGTGCTTGCATGGCGCTGCCGTGGCGTCCAGGCGCGGCCGATCCGATTCGATTCCGATTCCGTGCCGATGGGTCCAGATTCCAGCGGCGAGGCGGCAGGACCCGACGCACTTTCCCATCCGACCCGGTTCCTACAACCCTCGTCAAAATTAACCTCAAAAATGTCTGACGTGGTTGATTTGCTTGTCGGAAGATCTGGGGCCGAGTATCGATGAGTGCGGGGTACTTGCATGCGCCGCCCCTCCAATGTCGGTCGACGTCAAGCTTTCGAGTCAACTCCGGTCAGACTATCTTTGCCCTCGCCCCGACAGTGAAGGGGCGGCGTGTCGACATTGAGGAGCGCACCGAAATCGAAATGACGTGCCAGCAACTGTTGAGGTTACTTTTGACGAGGGTAGTAGGGGGCCACATGCGAACCCTACCCCCACCCCCCACGATTTCTGAGGGGGAGGGCGGGGCTCGCTTCGCTCGGGAGCTCCCGAGGTAAGTGAGCCCCACCCTCCCCCTCGGGAATCGTGGGGGGTGGGGGTAGGGTTCGCATGTGGCCCCCTGTGTGTTCCCCGACTCGATGCCGACTGGTCCCGAGAGTTGTGTCGCTGCCTCTGCGAGACGTTGGGGGGTATTCTGGGGTGCCCCCGTGGCCTCGGCGGGACTGCTCGAGAGCCTCGCCCGGACGCATCCTGGGAGAGGTCTGGACGTCGGCCACCTTGAATCAGACATCGAGCGTAAAACACAACAAAGACACGCATAGCGGCAAGCTCTTCCACTCCACGGGCCCTGGGACCATCCAGAGATTGTTGGCCTCCGAGCCTGTTGGGCAGCTCCGGGGGGGGCTCTTGGCGGTCCCTGGGCAATCTTGGCTCAAGATGGCTCGTGGGGCCAGGTCGGGTTCTTCCCCCCTCCGGGGCTGAACGTGCTCAAGAGCATTCGTCTTGTTAAGATTTGGTTGCCTCTGGAAAAGTTTAGCGGGGATTTCCATCAGCGTCCAAGAACACGAGAACTCGGGCCTCCCTAACAAAATATCATTGACAATGTTCAACCCATAGAACTCAGAGGGACCTGACTATGCTCAATTCATGGCAACACGGTGGCGGGTACGCATGTGTTCTACCGCCCATGTCTATGCTGTGTGCTGTCCAGGGGCCCTGGGAACGTGGCCACCGCCGAGAACATCGGAACCTTAGCTGGGCCGCGGATTGCTGTGCGTTGCGCGTATTGGAGAGAGCGCAGCCTTTCTAAATAGTTCGCAGTTCGCCGAAACGTATTCTTGCGTAGTTGTTTTGCATGTATACAGGGTTCGGAGTTATGTGGCACACTGTCGAATGAAACGCTACCAATGGACTCCATAGGACAACGAAAAAGTACTTCGCATGCAATCCATCGCAACTAAGCTCCATCTGGGCACGTAGTAGGCAATTGGCGGGAATAGCCACACGGAAAGTATGCAATTGTCAACCAGTGCCTACGTGCATACGAGATAGTATCACTGCTCGTGGTTAGTCGTCGGTTGGGAAGTGTTGGCGGGGTAAGTTTCCAAGCGGCCAGTAGAAAGTAGCTGGTTTTCAGTCTTTGTGTCCGTGGCCCATGTCAGGAGCTGGGGGCCTAGGAGAGCGTGGCGGGCGGCAGCTCGCAGAATTCGGGCCTGGGCCAAGGGAAAACACCGAGGGCGAACGGCCCCTTCTGCGTGCCGAGTGGAGTCAGTGGGCCGACCCTTCGAAATTCAAGGCTGCCCTCGTGCCCTCGGAAGGTTTTTCGTCTGCGTCCTGCCGCGTGCCCTCGCCAAGGAGGGAGGGCCGGCGCTGTCTCGGCAGCGGCCCTCCCCTGACGTCGGCACCTGGCCCCCGCGGACACCTCCGACCCGGGCCCCCGCCCTGCTCGGATATGGGGGCGGCGGAGTCAGCGAGGAGGAAGAGGGGCCGGGACGACGAGGAGGAGGGGGAGGGGCAGGGGGAGGAGGAGGGGGAGGAGGGGGAAGAGGGGGAGGAGGAGGAGGAGGAGGAGGAGGAGGAGGAGGAGGAGGAGGAGGAGGAGGCGATGAGTTCCATCCCCGGCAGAAGGGCTCAGTCCCCAGCAGAAGGGCTCAATCCCAGGATGCAGGTACAGTCCCAGGCCGAAGGGTCCATCGAAGTGGCATTCACCCTAGTTACATGTCAAAAGCAAAGGAGACTATTGAGCTCATAATTTCCATGCGAATCCTTACGGTAAGCACATGAAGTCAGGGACCAGAGATGGAACCCTTCTGGGGTTACATATATTGTCATCTTCATAGTACTGGCCCTGGTAGAATTGAATGCATGTCCTTCCAGATGGAATCACATTGCGTATCTAACCGGATCCAATGCGGTCTTGCTGGAATGCCATCGAATTCTTCTCTAACGGATTCCTGATTCTTCTGGTTCAGATCGGGATCTTGTTGGCATCCAATCGGGTCCCTTCCTGCGGGGGGCCTATTCGCATCCTATTGCAAGCCAATTGGAGTTCCAAGCTTCCCTGCCATGGGTGACCTACTGGGTTATTTCATTGATCCCTCATGGGGTCCACTAAGATTAATTGCCGCTGGTTTCCTATTGCGTAGGTTTTTTCAGAAATCAATTGCAACCAAGTAGTACATGTCATCATGTGGGATACACTTGGATTCCAAGCGACTTGGTTCCTATCGGAACCCAAATTGGGTTCCGAGTTGGACTCGAGTAGAACAAAAAGAATTGCTCTTGTTGGATTCCCGTTGAAGTTGTCTGTGTGCGATTATTGGCAGCAGCGCATTTGGTGCGTGCTGGGCTGATGCCACGAGCACTGCGGAGAGGGCCTCAAGAGGCCCCCCTAGCGTTGTTTATTTGTTTTGAGCTGGCTTCCAGGAGTTGCTGCCTGTGATAATCTTATCGAACGACGTGGTTTAACCAAACCTGATGGATCCCCGTATACACCCTCTCTGAACACAGCCCTGTGGTTCCAGCTCACATTTATGTATTTGGCGTATATGTGCAGTAGTGCGGCTCCGTGCCAGGGTATCAATACACTGAGGACTAAGCTTGCAGGCACAATGCACTGGACATGACTCCTGGTAAGCTGTCACACCCAACTATTGGACGAATGTGTCGTGATTAATGTACCGCTAACAATGTGTGATGTGGGTGTTGTGCATCCATGTGTGTATACATACAGATGCACACACACACATGTGTATTTATGTATATGTGTATGTATGTATGGATGGATGGATGGATGGATGAATGTATAGATGTAGGTTTGTATGTATGCCTGTCTGTCTGTCTGTCTGTATGTATGTATGTATGTATGGTAATGTATGGTAATGTAATGTAATGTAATGTAATGTAGTGTAGTGTAGTGTAATGTCATGTATTGTATTGTAATGTTATGTCATGTCATGTCATGTAGTGTAATGTATTGTAATGTAATGTAATGTAATGTAATGTAATGTAATGCAATGCAATGTAATGTAACGTAATGTAATGTAATGTAATGTAATGTAATGTAATGTAATGTAATGTAATGTAATGTAATGTAATGTAATGTAGTGTAGTGTAGTGAAGTGCAGTGCAGTGCAGTGCAGTGCAGTGCAGTGTAGTGTAGTGTAGTGTAGTGCAGTGTAGTTTAGTGTAGTGTAGTGTACTGTACTGTCATGTCATGTCATGTCATGTAATGTAATGTAATGTAATGCAATGCAATGCAATGCAATGTAATGCATGCCTGCATGCATGTATGTATGTATGTATGCATGCATGCATGTATGTATGTATGTATGGCGGCGGTGCCCGGTGCGGAGCGACCCCCCCCGGTAAACTCAATCTTGGGTGGTTTCGAGCTGGCGGCACCGCCGGTGCGAGCCGGCACGAACCCCCCCGGTAAGCACGAACCCCCACGGTAGCCGGCACGAACCCCGCAGGTAAGCACGAACCTCCCAAATATGCACGACCCCCCCCCGGTATGCACGAACCTCCACCCCGATGCGTGACCGCCCCCAGGACGTGCTGGAATAAGGCGGCACCGCTCTTCTGTACGCGGCCGTTCCGTCGACCCCTCCCATGAGGCTCGGAACGTCGTCCGGAGCAGGTGGCCCCCCCGGGAGTTGCAGCTGCCTCCTGTTGCCACGTGCCCAGCAATGTCGCCAACAGCGCTGCCAGTTCCTCCTGCTCCTCCTCCTCCTCCTCCTGGACATCGCGCTTCCGCGTGTGCGTTCTCCACCACATTGGCCCACGAGGCGCTCCAGAGAGCCCCATGGACGGCTTGCGACAGCCCCAAGACGGCTCGACTGGACGCCACCCAAGGATGTTCAAGACGCCACACCTCCGCAGGGAACCCCCCACCCCACTCGCACCTCCGCCCCACCCCACCCCCCACTCCCACCCCCCCACTCCCACAGGGGGGGGGGTCCAGGTCGAAGCCCCCCCCGTGCGGCCTGCACGAACCCCCCCGTTAGTGGGGGGGGGGGGGGGTCGTGCCACGGGGCAGCGCCGACATATATGTACGTATGTATGTACGTATGTATGTACGTATGTATGTTTGTATTTGTATGTGTGTGTGTATGTCTGTATGTATGTATGTATGTATGGATGGATGGATGGATGGGTAGATGAATCAATGTATGTATGAATGTATATACGTGTGTATGTCTGTATGGATGGATGGATGGATATATGCATGTATGAGTGCATGCATGTATGGATGTATGTATGTACGTATGTATGTAGGAGGCTCGCGACGAATTAATAATACGAATAGCAATAATAATAAGAAGAATAATAAGAAGAATAAACATAATAATAAGAAGAAGAGGCTTGTCGACGTGGCCCAAATGGCGCGTCGGGGGGCCCCAGGGGTCGGAACGCCCATGAAGCCTCTCGTACGGCCCATCGGGCCTGTCAGGAAAGCCCAAAAGGCTAGTCGGGAGGCCAAATAGGCCAGTCGGGAGGCCCAAGGGGCCTGTCGGGAAAACCCAAGAGGCCCGTCTGGAGGCCCAAGAGGCCAGTCGGGAGGCCCAAGAGGCCCATCGGGAGGCCCGAGAGCCAAGAGGCGTGCCGGGATGCCCAAGAGGCCGAAGGGATGCCCGAACAGAATGTCGGGAGGCCCAAGAAGCCCCTCGGGATGGCCCAAGAGGCGTATCGGAAGGCACCCAATTGGGCTTCTCCGGAGGCCCATCCGGAAGGCCCAGAAGAGGCATGCCGGGGTGGGTCCAAGAGGCCTGCCGGCAGGGCCCGAGAGGCCAGTCGGGAGGCCCACGAGGCCCTTCGGAACGCCCAAGAAGCCCTCCGGCAGGCCCAGGAAGCACACCACAGCAACTCTCCGCGTCAAGGTTGAGCATTGCAATGTGCTTCCGGGGATGGAACCTGTGTGCCCGCAGGCCCCAGAGGCCTGTCTGGAGGTCCAAGAGGCCGCTCGGAGGGCCCGAGGGCCTCTCAGGGGGGGCCCAAGTGGCTTGTCGGAAGGCCCAGGCGGTCCGTCGGGGTGTCCAAGCGGCCAGTCGGGGAAACCCCAAGGAGCATGTCGGAACGCCCAAGAAGCTTTTGAGCAGGCCCAGGAAAGGGCACCACAGTAACTCTCAGCTTCAGGGCTGAGGCTATTGGAATTGGCTTTGGGTACAGTGCCGTTTTTTTAAACATGCTCCGCGTGCGGATCATGTATTAACATGCAGGGATTTAGTAGTCAAAACAAAGATGAGTTCATGCATGAACTCATTCATAAATCAATCATGTATTAACACATCCTATATGTTTGAAATCTATCACAAGCTGCCCTGTATTGAGCCCGTGCGCAAGGGACTGAACCCTTTTGCCGGGGATCGCTTCTCCTTGGAAGGGGGAGAAAAACACGGGGGGAGGGGGCAGGGAGGGCCTGTGTGCGGAGGACCCCCCCCCTTCCCTCCCAGACGCGCGTCCTCTGTGTCCTGTCCCGCTCGACTGGCTCGGCCAGGCGCTCGAGGGAGAGCACGGCGTCGGGGGACAGACCGCGCGCAGGACGACCCCAAGCCCACCGACGACCCCCTGTCGGTCCTCGACCAGGAGCGCCGCCGCCGCCTTCGGCCAGCAGCCCGGGAGGGGGAGGGGGGGAGGAGGAGGGGGAGGGGGAGGGGGAGGAGGAGGAGGAGGAGGAGGAGGAGGAGGAGGAGGAGGAGGAGAGGAGGAGGAGGAGGAGGAGGAGGAGGAGGAGAAGGAGGAGGAAGAGGAGGAGGAGGAGGAGGAGGAGGAGGAGGAGGAGGAGGATGAAGAGGAGGAGGAGGAGGAGAAGGATGAAGAGGAGGAGGAGGAGGAAGAGGAGGAGGAGGAGGAAGAGAAGGAGGCCCTCTCCCTCTTGCAAATTGCGGGTAGGCCGCAGGCTTCTTCCAGGTTGCGCGTGCAGAGTGGGAAATGGCGCCTCCCCGTGGGCCCCCCTTAACCACGGGCTCCAGTTTCGAGCTTCGAGCCTCTGATTCTGCTTGTCGTCTTCGCGCGAGTGAGGCTGCGTGCGGGCTGCCAGGCTGTTGGGAGCCACGCACTCTTGTTCAAACATTGTCAATCGCGTGCCAGTGGTGTCTCGATTGTGCGCCGACTGTTGTTTGATGGAGTTCCATCGGTTCGGTACTACTGTCGTTTCTCGATCGTTCCCTCTTGGAGATTAGTCGTTGTCGTCGTCGTCGTCGTCGTCGTCGTCGTCGTCCATTGTAGTCGTCGTCGTCGGCGTCGTCGTAGCATTCCTCCTCCCGTCGCCCTCGTCTTCAACATTCTATTGCAAGAGTGTTTCACGCAAATGCTGTGGCGTCGGCAGACGTTGTGCTATGGTGTACAAAAGCGCTCTGAGCGTTCCTCCTCTCGTCGTCCCCGTCTTCTTCATTATATTGCAAGCTGCTTCACGCAACTGCTGCTGTGTCGACAGGCGCTGTGCTGTGGTGTACACAAGCGCTCTGGTGCACGTAGGCGATGTGGTGTACGGCCAGTGTGTGTGGTGCACACGGCTGGGGTGCTGTGCGCAGGCGCCATGGTGCACAGAAATGGTCCAGTGCACGCAGGTTTTGTGGTGTGCAATGGCACTCTTGCGCACGCGGGTGTTGAGGTGCACAGAGGCGGTATGGTGTACACAGGCGATGTGGCGCTAGAGTGAACAGAGGCACCGTGGTGTACAAAGGCGCTGTGGTGCACTCAGGCGTCGTCGTAAACACACCTATATTGCGCCGGTGTTGCGGGCGCACCCCGCCACCCCCCCTCCCCCACCCCCGGGTAACACGTGTTACCCCCAATGGATGAAGCAACGATCTTTTTGGTTCCTTGTTCGTGGGAGGGCGGGAATCATTCTACTGTGCCGCGGAGCCGCTCCGGATTCATTGTTGGGTGAAGGCGGGTCCTGGGTCAGTGGGAGGGGGGCGGGTGAGTCTCGGGAGCCTGGGCAGCTTCGAAGTTTTGAGGGCCACCTTTTGGCAAGTCGGTTGCTCACTCGGGCACCCTTTGACTCTTCCCGCTGCGCCCTGGTTATTCGATGCCCCAGGGGTCCGGTACGAGATCGGTTCTGGCCAGCCCGATCCAATGTGAGTCCGACAGTCCGATGGTCGGTCCGATGTGGCTTGAGGCTCGCGCGGCGCGGTCTTTGCATCGGGGCGTGGCCGTTCCGCTCGGATTCCCGTGGCGGCGCGGCACGACCCGACGCACATTCCGATCCTCAGCCGCGCGCAGAGGGGGTTGGGGGGGAGGGGGGAGGGCTTCTTAGAAGAACCCCTGTTTCGTAGAAGGCGCGGGCCTTTTCTAGAAATGTAAGGCCGGCGCCTTCTAAGAAGCAGCCTCCTTCTAAGACGCCCTCCCCCCTCCCTACACCCCCTTGTGCGCGCCGCCAAGGTCCGACACCGTTTCCCAGTTCGGTGTTGCTTGATCTTGATCTTGCCCCTTGTTCCGATACAGTTTTGTTGTTTCTTGCGTCCTTGTTGTTCTTTCTGCTGGGCTGGCCGGCGGGGGCGCAGTGCTCAAGGTCTCGCTAGTGGTAGCGCGTTAGAACTCGTGATAGTACCCGCACACTGCTCTCGAGCAAATATCTGGTTGGGGATATTACCCGTGGACTTGTTTGCAGAATCGAAAAAGCACTTTTATAGCCTTCGTAAGAAATGCGATGAGTAATATCTCGACCCTATCTTTTCACATCGAGTAATGTTCGACGATCTTGCGAGTCTTGCCAGTATCTTTCGGAGCCCCGAGTGGCTTGCGCCCTGGGCACGAACCCACCCACAAGCCCGTCACAGCTCTGGTCGGCGGCGACTTGGCTCGAAGCCGCGGTTGTGACAGCGGGGGATGCACCCCGTGCCCCAATTGTGTGCACAGCTTGGCGGCGGGCTAAGGGGGGGGGAGTGAGGAGGGGAAGGCCTTCTCAGGAGGCTCTGAAGTTCCCCGGACGTCCGAGAAGTGCTCTGAGCCTCCCACGAAGACACACAAACATCTTCTCAGGAGGCGCCCGGGCTTCTGAGAAGCCCCGCCGCCTTTGCGAAGGCCTTCTCCTTCTCATGCCCCCCCTTCGCCCGCCGCCAAACAACAGGGGGGCAACAAGGGCGCGACGAAGGGGGGAGAGGACGCCGCGGGCGGTGGAGCACGCTCAGAGCATGAAGCTCTTGCGCGAGTGTGCCGCAGCACAGGCTTACACAGGCAGAAGACAAGAGTGGGGAGGGGACAGTCTGTCATCTCACGAGTAAAGTATCCACCGAAGTGGCCAGTCAGGTGAATAGTGTTGCTGGTGATTTCTCCGACCGCATGCTACACATCGGCTGTGCACACGCACGCACGCGCACATGCACGCTCGCGCACGCGCACGCGTCGCGCGCGCTCAGGATCGGGCTCGTTCTGTGGCCCGGGCCCCAGGCTCGGGCTTTGTCTCAAACTCGCTGTCGGGCTCGGGTTCGGGCTTGCGCTTGGGCTGGCGTTGAAGTGGTCCTGTGGGTTGTCGCGGGGCTGTCCCGTGGGATGTCCCGCGGTTGCCCTGTGAATGTCCCGTGGATTGTTTTGTGGTCGTTTTTGCATTGTCCCCTGGGTTTTCCCGCGGTGGTCCCGCCGATATTCAATGGCTCCACATGCGCGTTCATAGGCGAGTGATTGCGTCTATCGGTGAACGCATGCGCACGCGCAATCGCATGTTGAATTGCATGTGCGCGTACGTGCATGTTGGTACCCACGAGGCCATTAAAAGCATCTACCCGGGACGGTTCCCGGTGGCCGGACAACAAGTGTCCATTCCAATGGCGCGCAGACCTTATCATGCGATGTTGGATAATATTACATGTTTCGCATAACGTATTTCCAAACCCCTTCCTTCCATGTCAATTTGGGTTGGGGGGAGGGGGCTATCTATTTGTTGGATGCACTTCGCCGAACCGTTGCCTTGGCGCGATGGGCGTGGACACTTTTTGTCCACCCACCGTAGCGTCGATTTGCAAGAGCCAGCAAGGTGGCATGGGAGGCCCCAATGAGTTGCCACCGAAGTTGTGTTCAGTCTTGCGCAGGGCGAAGCGATCGATCGCGCGAGCGCGAAGCCCGCAGCGTGGCGTCATTAAGCACAACAGGACCCGTACTACCCCTGACCCTAATAATCCAATTACTTCGCGGCCTAACCCAGGTCCACAATGTTGAGGGATATTATTGCAGATGTGTGTGTTTTCGTCAAATACACGTCTGGCACGAAAAGACCCCCTGTCCTTCAGGTTGTTTTTTCTCCTAACTTAGGCCCCCTCCCAAAGAATTGGGATTAAGTCGGGTATGTCCCTCTACAGGAGGAATATTCAAACCTAGTCAAGAAATGGTCTGGGACGATGTTACGACGGCTTTCGATTGTTCATGAGTACGTTTTGTTGTTATTTTTCCTCCAGAATCCGCCTGTAGGAGGACTTGCCCGACCTAAGATTAGGGGTACTCTTCTTTCCCATCATGGTACAGCCGGAGTGCGAGCTCTGCCCGCCCCGCTGTGCTTGGGCGCCGCCGCTGCCCACCCTTCCGCTGGCAATGGGCCCCCCTCCTCCGCGGGCGGGAAACACGTCCGTACGGTGGAGGCCCATGCCAAGAAACACCCCGCTTGCCTCCAGGTGCCAGGGTTCTGATGGCTTTGTTGTGGAAGGCGTGACGTTCCCACACCCGAAATCAATGGCCGTCCTGAGGTCTCAGGTTATGATGTTCCAACCTACTTTAGCTTTGACCACCAGCAAGATTTTCGAGCGCACCCCAAAACTCGAGGGTTTTCAAGTGTCGGGCCCTGGGAGACACTGTTTCGACACTGTTTTGACACTCTTTCGACATTTTTCCGGGTGCCTGAAATTACTTCTGGGATGTGGTCCTTAAGTACGATGGAAGCAACATAAGTCTCAGGAATGGGTTTCTGGCGGAAGGTTTCTTCGGGCCCCTACTTAAGTCCGGCCCAGCTCGGCGGTGGCCTCGCGGAGAATTTTGCGCGGGCGCAGGCCTGAGGAACAGACTCCACAATCTACCGCCACTCCCGCTTGTCACTCCTTCGCCCCGCCTTTATTCCCACCAGCCCTCTGGGCGTCGGTGGTTCAGGGAGTTCCCTCTTCCACCCCTGCTTCTTCCCCTTCGGGGAGGGGTTTACCCCTCCCCATGCCCCCTCCCCGTGGACCTGGACGGGAGGGGCCGCGAGGTGTCAGGGCGTCCAAAACGACCTCGGCGAGAAAGCCAAAATCACTGGTTTTACTATGGTTTTGGCCCCATTTTGGCCTCCTGGGGGGGGAGGCTAATTAATACTCCGCACTTCTTTGATAGATCTTCTCCAAGATGGCCCCAGGAGGCCCCCAAGAGACCCCCAAGAGGCCCCAAGAGACCCCCCAGAGGCACCTAAGATGCTCCAAGAGGCCTCGGCGAGAATGCCAAAACGGCCTCGGCGAGGAAGCCAGAATCATAGGTTTTACTATGGTTTGGCCCCATTTTGATTAATGCTCCCCTCTTGTTTGATCGATCTCCTTCAAGATGGCCTCAAGAATCGCGAAGGAGGTCCCAAGAGGTCCCAGGATGGCCCCAAGATGGCCCCAAGAGGCCCCCAAGAGGCCCCCAGGAGGCCCCCAAGAGACCCCCGAGAGGCCCCAAGAGACCCCCCAGAGGCACCCACGATGCTCCAAGAGGCCTCGGCGAGAATGCCAAAACGGCCTCGGCGAGGAAGCCAAACTCATTGGTTTTACTAGGGTTTGGCCTCATTTTGGCCTCCTGGGGGGGGACGCTAATTAATGCTCCCCTATTGTTTGATCGATCTCCTCTAAGATGGCCCCAAGAAGCGCCCAGGAGGCCCCAAGAGGTCCCAAGATGGCCCCAAGATGGCGAGGCCTCCAAGACGCCCCCAGGAGGCCCCCAAGAGACCCCCAAGAGTCCCCAAGAGACCCCCCAGAGGCACACAAGATGCTCCAAGAGGCCTCGGCGATAATGCCACATCATTGATTTCAGGAAGGTTTTAGCCACATGTTGGCCTCTTGGGGGGGAGCACTGATTAAGATGACTCCAAGAGCGCCTGGGAGAGCCCAAGATAACCGCCAAGATGGCTCAAGATATCCCAAGATGTCTCATAATGGCTTCCTCTGTGTGCTGCCCACTTCCCTGATCCAGGCAATTCCTCTGGGCATCGTTTCTGGATGGGCTGGTGAGGTTCGCGAAGCGTCAACAATTCATCTCCTCCTCCTGCGCCTGGGAGCCGGCTGGGGGTCTGAGGTGGCCCAGAATCAGTGGTCTGGCGAGCAGGAATGGGGGGCGAGGTTCGAGATGCTGGGCTCGGCTCGAAAATTCGTTTGCCTCCGAGGCCTCCGAGGCCATCTTCGGGTTCCGGCAGGCCTTCAAAATCGGATCCGGGTGAAACATTGCACCAGATGGACCTCGAGAGAGATACAGAGACCACTTTTGAGTGGATCTGATCTTGTCCCCCCCGTCTTCACCGATTCTCTCGCGGGTTTTCCATCTCAGACCCCCTGGCCGCCTCCAATTCGTACCCACGGTCTCGCGGCCCTGGGCCGCGATCCAGTGGACACGGGGCGTGTTTTCAAGGATGCCCCGCGCGGGTGGTGTCCGTGCGACCGCACATCCGCGGGGTCGCGCCCCCGGCTCCAGACGGGGAGGGCGTGGAGATGGTGCCCGTTGCTCGCGGTGCCTCTCCCAGGAGGTCCTGGGCCGCGTAAGTGTTTTCAAGGATGCCCCGCGCGGGTGGTGTCCGTGCGACCGCATGTCCACGGGGCCGCGCCCCCGACTCCGGGCGGGGAGGGCGTGGGTACGGTGCCCGTTGCTCGCGGTGCCTCCCCCAGGAGGTCCTGGGCCGCGTAATCGACGTGGCCATGAAGCTGCGCAGGATCTGACTGCCAGTGCCGGCCTCGCCTGCCAGAGAGAAGCCTCGGCAGGTTCGCGCGATATCCCCGACGCTGTGGCGGCGCCTGGAGGGGGCCGAATTCCGGCAAAGAGTAGACTTAAGTTGGGCATGTCTTTCTTCAGGAGGAATTCTCAAAAATAGAAAGAAAAAGTCAGGGGACGATTTGTCGTTTATTTGCGATTATTTTGGAATTTCTCTTTTTGTTTACATTTGTCCTCCAACATCCGCATGTAGGCGGACATGCCCGACCTAAGTGTAGACGGCGAGTTGGGGTCCAAGCGAGCGTTTCGAGGATGTCGACGGCTCGCTCGCTACGGGAGTTCCTGACCAGAGGCCGAATTGAAGTCGGGAGTGGTTCGTCCAAAGCGTCGTCGGAGATTCTGGTAACGGATGATTCGGGTCGCGCGCCCCGTGGCGCATCGAGAGCAGCCGCGGCTCGCAATCCACACGGCATCAGAGGAGGAAAAAGTACCGATACCGGTGTTCGTCTTGGAGACCTCTCGTCGCCATGGCTGGATTCTCTCCGTCATCGATGCACCTGGGGAGGTCCCGGAGCAACGTGGTGCTATCGTCACCCGCTATTCCCCCGCCGATTGTGCGGTCGTCGAAGACTGCTCAAGACTGAGCGGCTCACAAAGTGTCATAATCGAGGGCCGATGTCATCACGGCATGAACGTGCCGCACCGGAGGGGCCGCTTCTCTGCCGAGGCTCGTTTGTTGTTAATGTCAAGGCCGCGTGTACAGCTTGCGGCAGCGCCCGGCAGTCATCCCTCTGCGCCTGCCTCCTCCTCCTCCTCCTCTTTCTCTTCTTCCTTTCGACGTTAGAATAACACTAGGTGAGATGCCTGTTGCGTTCTCCTCCTCCTCCTCCTCCTCCTCTTCCTCCTCCTCCTCTTCTCTTCCTTTGACGTTCGACTAACATTAGCTGTGATGCCTGTTGCGTTCTCCTCTTCCTCCTCCTTCTCCTCCTCCTCCTCCTCCTCCTCCTCCCCCCATCCTCTTCCCCACCCCTTCCTCGTCAACGCACTGCCTCTCGCATCCTGCTCCTCCTTGTCTCCTCTTCCTGGCCTTCTCCCCCCCATCCGCCACCTGGCGAAGGCCCCGCCTGTGACCCCCGCCTGGGGCACGCGTTCGCGCACGCGTCTCTGGCCCAGCTCGGCATTGGTCGCCTCGCGGAGAACTTCGCGCGGGCACAGCGCCGAGGAAGAAACCCTCCACTCTCCCGCTCCCCGCTTCCTCATGGCACTCCTTGGCCCCCTCTCTCTCTTGTCCTCCTTCTCCTGTGCCCATTTCCTCCCGCGCCAATATCTGCTCTTTTGTTTCATCAGGTTCCGTTGCCCTGCAGCCTGTAACTCCTGCAGAGCTGGCCAGGACTGCATCATCGGCTGAACTATACAACAGCGGCTGATTTCTCGAGAACGGCTGCCTCTTCTTGGGAAGCCGTTGCCTTCCTGCTCAGATGGCGCCCTTTGCGCACCTCGGCTGGTGCGACGATGGCGTTCTGTCTCCCATGACGGAAGTGCAGGCGAAGATGGAAGTTGTTACATAACCCCCAGATCAGTTCCGTCCACCAGTTCGGACCGCAAAGTACGAGTCAACGGGGTTTCTAGTTGCCCGAAGTTCTTCTTCCATGACGATTTGATGCCCGTCTTGCTATATTCCTAACCTTCAGCTGAATTGTCCGAAAGCGAGGCATGTATCAATCCACGCGCATGCAACCTGCATCATCTGTTGTGGGCGCATTTCGAAAATCATGCCACACCGCCATTCTGGATGCAACTTCAGCGAACTATAGAAAAATCACGAACGAACTGGAAATATTGACGGTGCTTGTCCCATCTGGACAGCGGCGCCAGCGTTTGCTGCAGTTCGCTCGCCTGGGGGTCAGGTCCTGTGACCGTCGGCCGATGTGCCACCGCCGCCGCGTCGCCCGTCGGGGGCCGTCTCGGCCCGACTGGGTCCGATTCGGCGGCGTTCTCGGCCGCTGCGGCCCGATGCGCTCGCCGACTTCAGCCACGCGCAGAGGGGGGTGGGGGGAGGGGGGAGGGCTTCGTAGAAGCACCCCTGCTTCTTAGAAGGCGCAGGCCTTCTCTGTACATGTGAGGCCAGCGCCTTCTAAGAAGCAGCCTTCTTCTAAGAAGCCCTCCCTCCTCCCCCTACAGTCAATAAACCCTAATAAGGACGCGCGACTGTGCTCAGGGTACCCTTGCGTCCTTGCTCTTCCTTGCTCTTGCGTCCTTGAGGTTTTCGTCGTCCGCCGCCCCAGAAATCCCAACTTCGGCTTCCAAGGGTCTTGCGTCCTTACCGCGCGTCCTTTGTCAGGATTTCTGACTGTACCCCCTTGTGCGTGCCGCCATCTCGGCCGCGGCGGTCCGCTGCGCTTCTGCCGACTCCTCGCTGCGGCCCGCTGCGGTCGCTGCAGAGGCGTGCAGGGCGCCGCGCGGGGCGTCCACGGCGCGGCCGCGGCCCGCCCGATATCCCGGGGCGTCCGTGCCGCCGCGGCCCGGGAGGCGGACGCACGTGCTGGCCCGATGGTCTTAAGGGGGATGTTCGACGAGAAACCAAAGACACCCCAAAGATAAGCCAAAAAATAGTCCAAAAATCGTATGGGGCTTTTTTTTTGAGTATTTTGTGGCCTCTTTGGGGTATTTTTTTTTTGTTTGTCGAGAATCCCCCTGTAGGGGGACACGCCCGACATAACGATTCTCCGATGTCCCCCGGGCCTCCTCTGGCCGCCCAGTCCGTTCGGACGGTGCGGACGGGTCGTTCGTGTCCTGTTGCGTATCTCTCTGCTGTCCCTGTCTGTTCTTGTTTCTCCTCCAGGTCTCTCTTTTTGTCTCGTCTTGTCCCTTTGTGCTTCGTGTCGTCCCATGTGCACCGGCATCGGCCGATGCCAATGCCGATGTTCGGCACCTGCAGTCGGCGTCGGCCGATGCCGACTGTTTTGGCCCTCCCCCCCGCGGCGTCCGCTCGGGGCACCCCCGCCCGCACGGGCCGGCGGCGGCGACCCTGTCGAGGCAGTGGTGGCCTTCCGGTGACGTTCCTGCGCATCCTCTCTGGGCCTCCTGGGAGTTTCTCGTAGCCCTGGTTGGATCTTCAGAGGAGGAAAAGGTACCCATACCTCTACCCTTTCCTCGTTTTCCTCTTTTTGGGCCTCCTCGGAGGCCCTCGTGGCCACCGCTGGATTCGCCTCGAAATTCTGGTCAGAACGCACCCCGAAAGGGGTCCAGGGAGTAGCGGTATCGGTATACCTTTTGGTTTCCCCAGATCTGCCTCGGACGGCCGTGCGCTCTGAGAAGGCTTCCGGAGCCGCCAGATCTCAGAGATCCTCTTCGTCCTACTGCCTGGAAGAGCGGGTCGGGATGGGCCCAGGGAGGGGTCCCCGCGGACCGCTCTCAAGAGGGTTTTCGTGGCTGGGCGAGCAAGTCGCTGGTTGATGTCTTGGCATCGCTCGGACGCGTGCATTTGCTCTCGGCGAGGACCATCGGGGAACATCCTGGACCACCTGGCGAACAAGAGCACGCGCGGAGGAGCGACACAAAATGCTCGGGGAATGGACGCCAGAGCGATGGCAGGCGGTGTCGCGCGGCGTTCCTCCGGGGCGCCGCCGCCCATCTCCTCGGACTCTCTCCGAGGCGCCCGGGGGGGCAGCTCGAGCGAGGGGCATGGGCTCGGGGCGCACGGAGCCCCAGCTGGAAGTCGGGCCTGGCCCTCTGCAGGAGGGATGTGGAAGGCGACTAATGGAGAGCAAGCGTGCTGCCAAGTAGTTTCCAGATGTCTAAAAGATGTTTCAAACATGTCACATGTATAAACCATGTTTGAAACAGTTTTAGAACATGCTTTACACATTTTAAACACATATCAAATTCAAGTATTGGATTGTTAGAGTGTCCATTGTCATGGCATCCACAACAGGAGGGAAATTAAAAATAATAATAAAAAAAACATAGTCAAGGAACGATTTTCTGAGTATTTTTGACAGCTTGGGTGTATCTGTTTTTGGCTATATTTTATCTTTCGTCCAAACTCCCCCTGTGACGAGAGGGCAGGCCCGGCTTCACCCCAGCTCGCCCAGGGATCGCCGAGAGGGGCCCAGGTGCCCCCATCCCCGCCCAGGAGCGTGCGAGTGTGCGGGGCACCTGGGGCCCAGCACTGATCCCAGCTCGATGCTCCCCCCCCTCCTCCTCCCCCCCCAGCCGGGAGGACAGCGGCGCAGCGCCTGAAGCTGCCTATGAGGCGTGGTTCCCGCGGCCCCCGCCTGGTTTCAGACCCCCCCGCTGGGGCGGTGGCCACCGCAGGGCCTCCGCAGCCAGCCGGTCTGGAACGCCATTCTTAGACCACACCGCCTCTTCGGGAACCACGGTCGACGTCGCTTATCTTGACCCGCGCAGCAAGTCGCTGTTTTGCCACCCCCGAGCCGCTCAAACCCATACTAACTCAAGGAAGGAAAAACCACCCGGACCCGACAATCGGCGTTTACTACACGGCTGTGGGCGTTTATTCAAAATAGCCTTGCCTTGTTTGATTCCTTCTGTGGGTGCGTTTACTAAACGGCTTCGCGTGTCGGGGTGATCATTATGGGGGTGGATTTTCTGCCCTCTATGACCGTCCCACCTCACAAGCCAGCTGCGTGTGCTGATTCGCCAGTCCCCCTCTCTGATTACCGCGCGTCTTCGGGGGGCGTTTGCTCCCCTGCCCTACACACGGCGGCCTTTCTCTTGCACCCCGACGCGGACGTTGGACGCTCGACGCCGACTCGACGCGGATCGCGGCGCGACGGGACAGACAATCGGCGTCGGCGTCGGCGTCGGCGCCGTCGCCGCGCGAGGTGCTCGTGGCCCCCTCCCATCTCGGAGGTGCTCTCGAGGCGGCCCGCGGCGCGTCCGCCCGTGCGGGCTGCGGTGGAGGCAGGCCCCCGCGCTCGCCCCCTGGGCCTCCGACGATCCGCTCGGCAGCAGCTCGTGGGAGCCTTGTGTGTCTGTGTCCTCGCAGTGCCGTCCAGAGCGTGCACCTGGCGTCGGAGGAGGCATAGGCACCCATACTTCTACCCTTCTCCCGTTTAGCCCCCTTTTTGGGCCTCTTGGGATGCCCATGTCGCCACCGTTGGATTCGCCTCGAAATTCTGGTCCCCAGGAGAGGTCCGGGGGGTAGCGGTAGCGGCACCTTTTGGCTTCCCCATAGCGTGCGGTGGTGTCTGGTAATCGAAGAGAGCGCGCCGATTCGGCGCCGATCAGCGCCGGTCAGCGTCGGTCAGCGTCGATACGCCAGAGCCGGCAAGGCACGGGAGGCAAACGTGAGCTGCCGCCGAGGGCGGCGGTGGAGGCCCCGCGCGCGTCCCCAGGCATCCGACGATCTGTCTCTGGTCAATCACGGCGCGTCTGTCCCCGGCATGGCGGCACCTCTGGGGGCCGCTTCCCCGGGGCCCGTGGGGCCATCGGAAACGGATCCCGGGATGCAGAGCTGCCCCCGGAGAAACAAGGAGTCGGGATCCTAGATCAAGAGCAACCTGTCGGAGGATGTCTGGGCCGCCGTCGTCGTCGTCGTCGTCGTCGTCGTCGTCGTCGGCAGCCGTGCCGCTGCCCGCGGGCTCTTGGGCGCACCTGCATCGGACCAAACACCTCGAGGAGGAACTCCACCAGGACGAGGCGCAGGACCTGCCAATTTTCCAGCCTGCTGCGTCGCCTTGCGAACGATGTCCAAATACGCCTGATTCCCGCACATGCAGCGGATCCTGCACGCCCCGTCCTGGTTTGGCCCGCACGGTGGGCAGCCCTCGGTGGGCTACCGCGGTCCGCTTAGCACATTTGGGCCATCTCCAACCATTGGCCGCAGCAGCCGCTAGCTGACGAACGATCAACACGCACCCATACCCATAGGGGGGACGGAATGATCGATGGGTGCGTGTTGTCGGAGGGGGTTCCTCGCTCGAATGGGAGCCTCCCATGGGGTCCGACAACCCGCACCCATACCCATAGCCAATCCTTCTCCCTCCGACCTCCCTATGGGTATGGGTGTGTGTTGTTCGTTCGTCACTAGCATGAGACGTCTTGCTCCTCCAGGAGCTCATGCAAAGAAAGACCGAGCCACCTGATTCACAACAGCTACTGCCGCACTTGCAAGCCTCGCATCCTTGGCCAGACCGGCGGAGGAGGGAGGAGGAGGCAGGAGGAGGCAGGAGGATGAAGGTTGAGGAGGAGGCGGAGGGGGGAGGAGGGAACAGGGGGGCGGAGGGACGAGCGAGGGAGGGAAGAGGGAGGAGACAGGAGGCGGGAGGAGGTAGGAGGAGGGAGGAGGAAGTGGGAGAAAGGGGGAGGAGGGGCCCGCCAGCTCGCGGACTTCCCGCTCCTGCAGCAGCGAGAGGCGCGCCCGCCTGGGTCCGCGCGGGGCTCTGCGCGCAAGGGGGGGGGTGAGGGGCAGACATCCGTACTTGTCCTACTCTCCCACCTCCCCCCCCCTCCTCCTCCTCCTCCTCCTCCTCCTCCTCCTCCTCTCCTCCTCCTCCTCCTCCCTCCCTCCTCCTCCTCCTCCTCCTCCTCCTCCTCCTCCTCCTCCTCCTCCTCCTCCTCCTCCTCCTCCTCCTCCTCCTCCCCTCTCCTCTCCGCCTCCTCACCCTCCACTCCTCCTCCACCTCCTCCTCCTGCTCCTCCTCCTCCTCCTCCGCCTCCTCCTCCCTCCTCCCTCCTCCTCCTCCTTCCTCCTCTTCCTCCTCCTCCTCCTCCTCCTCCTCCTCCTCCTCCTCTCCTTCTCCGCCTCCTCAACCCTCCTCCTCCTCCTCTTTTCTCCTCCTCCTCCTTCTCCTCTCCTCCTCCTCCTCCTCTCCTCCTCCTCCTCCTCCTCCTCCTCCGCCCTCCTCTCTTCCGCCTCCTCCTCCTCCTCCTCCTCCGCCTCCTTCTCTTCCTCCCCTCCTCCTCCTCCTCCCCTCCTCCTCTCTCCACCCCCCACTCCTCTTTCCCTCCTCCTCCTCTTCTCCTGCCTCTCCTGCTTCTCCTGCACTCTCCTCCCTCCTCTCTCCTCCTCCTCCTCCTCCTCCTCTCCTGTTCCTCCTCCTCCCTCCTCCTCCTCCTCCTCCTCCTCCTCCTCCTCCTCCTCCTCCTCCTCCCCCTCCTCCTCTCCTCCCCTCCTCCCTTCTCATATCATCAGCATCATCATCATCATCATCATCATCATCATCATCATCATCATCATCATCATCATCATCATCATCATCATCATCATCATCATCATCATCATCATCATCATCATCACCATCATCATCATCGTCATCATCATCATCATCAGCAGCATCATCATCATCATCATCATCATCATTCATCATTCATCATTCATCATTCATCATTCATCATTCATCATTCATCATTCATCATCATCAGCATCATCATCATCAGCATCATCATCATCAGCATCATCATCATCAGCATCATCAGCATCATCATCATCTTCTCCCCTCCCCCCGCCCCTTTCCCCCTTCAATGTTTCCCCTCTTCCCCCTCTCCCTATTCCCCCTCCTCTCTCTCCTCCTCTCATTCCCCCTTCCTCCTCCCTCTTTCTCCTCCTCCTCCTCCTCCTCCTCCTCCCTCCCTCCTCACCCCTCCCCTCTTCTCCCCTCCCTTCTTCCCCTCCTCCCCCTCCTCATGTTTTCTCATTCCTCCGCTTCCTCCACCTCCGCCTCTTCTCCCCTCCCCCCACCCTTCCTCTCCCTTCTCTCTCTCCTCTCCCTCCCTATTTTCTCCTCTTCCTCTCCTGTCGTCTTCCTCCCCCCCCCCTTGCGCACCCTCCCGCCCCCCCCTTCCCCCGACCTCCATCGCATAGCAACCGCTTACCATGATGTCCCATCCGTCGTCTCCATGATCCCCCCAGCTGTATCGCTCCTGCCTCCCCTTCATCCTGCTCCTCCTGATTCAATTCCACTCCCCCCCCCCTCGTCGTCCCGCCTGCCCCCTTTCCCCCTGCCCCTCCTCCACTTCCCTTTTCCCCCCCTTCGTCCTCTCTCCCCCTCCCTTCCCCCTCCCTTCCCTTCATCCTCTCTCCCTCTTCGTCCTCTCCCGTCCCTTCATCCTCTCTCCCTCTTCTTCGTCCTCTCCCCCCATTCGTCCTCTCCCCCTCCCTCCCTTCCCCCTCCCCGCGCTTCTCCAGGGGCCATACCGCACTGATAGCTCTGCGGGATTGGGGCCGAGTCCATTTCCGCGCGCTATTCTTTTCTGGTTGGGGAAATTCAAAGACTTCCAACATGATGTTGATTCGTTCGACACAGTGCCAGATATCCAAGCATGTGCCCTCCCCGTCGACACAGCAACCAGTGATACGCACGGGGATATCACCCAGCACTCTACCATCTTGCTTCGCACAAGCTACGCTGGGCATCTCGCAGCATCTGAGGGTCCCCCTTGCGAGACCTTCTCCGCGGCCAGATGGCATGACACATGCCCCTCCCCCCTCTCTGAACGCAAGTAGACGACTGAGGCATCAATAATGATAGGCCAAACAGTAAAGACAGTTGCAGATAGGTAAGTTTGCATTTCCCCCGCATTTCCCCCATGGTCTTGTTCTAAGTGCAGGGCATGATCAACTCGGGATCAGAGGCTGCTCATGGCACTAGCAGCATCGCCAGCAGTGGCTACCCTTGACTGACGCCGATACCTGCTTCGGCCACCCCGCAAGCTGTGCCAGAATTTGGCACGGCACCCGCCTGGACTACGGCCCTTAGACTGCTTGCTGCCCTGAGAGCCATGATCCCCACCCCACCGTGCTTCTTCCTGGAGGATTCGGAGACTGACTTGAGTTGTAGACGACGATCAATAGAGAGGAAACCTTTCGCCAAATGATTCCCAGAGGTCTACAACATGTTTCACACATGTCTTAAGCGTATTAAAACAAGAACATGTTTAAAACATGTGTAGGACATCTTTCACACATGATCAAGACATATGTAATTCAATGATAGGCTTGCTCGATTGTCCAACGTCACGCCATCCACAAGATTTGAACGACAGCAGAGGCGGAGACAGCGGAGGTCTACAACGTGACTTAAGCGTATCCACAATGAGCATGTTTAAAACATGTGTAGGACATCTGGAACATGTTCAATTCAATGGTAGGCGTGCTCGGGGGTCCAACGTCGTGGCATCCGCAAGGTTTGTGCGACAGCGGAGGCGGGAGAGACCGAGAGGCTGGTGGGGGAGGGGAGGAGCGGAGCGCGCGCGTGGCCCCCATCGGTGCTCAGCCGTGCGACAAAGCCCTGCAGCCCGTCTTGGAAGCCTTGAGGCGGAGGCGAGGAGTGCACGGCCAGTCAACCAACAGCCACGACGCCTGGCCTGCCAGTGTGACCCCTGCCGCGTTGCACGTTTCGTTTTGCAGGGGCCTGCCTCTGTCACCGCCCCTCCGCGTTGCACTTCGCGACCTTTTTGGGCCTGCCTGTTTGACCCCTTTCCGCATTGCATTTTGGGGAGCCTTCTGGGAGGCAACATTGGGTCAGTCACAGAAGCGCGTCGGGGTGACACCTGTCACCCCCGACACCGTGTGGAAAAAAACAGGGGCTCCGCACGCCATAGGAGAACGAGCGATGACATACAGCCAAGACGCCGAAATAAGGACCGCTTTGGGTTCGGAAGGGGCTCGGGGATTTGGGTCGTTTCTTAGATCTATGTCGCGGGATTGGCTTGTGGCCTAGGCTCGCCGTGGCCAGAAAAGCCTTTTTGTTCCTTATTTGGCGTTCCTTCTGGCAGTACCTCGCCTGTAAACATACAAGCGCGGGGGTCCGCGCGTTGTTCTCGGGTCCGCGCTGGACCGCCCTGGCGGCGCCTCCGCCGCCGCCCCTGGCGCGCTCCACGCGACATGGAGGGGGGTCCGGCGCGGATCCGAGAAATCCGCGCGGACCTCCGAGTTTTAATGTTTATGTCATCGTTCGTTCTCCTAATGCAGGACCGTGGGCCAGCCGATAATCTCTGGCCATGTAAAACAGCATGTTTACAACAACATGTTTAGAACATCTCTCCGAATTCAATGGTAGGACGATTAGGGTGTCCATTGTCGTGGCATCCACAAGCCAAGCAGCAGAGCAGCAGGACAATCGAAGAAGAAACAAACACATAAAACATAAGCTTTTGGCGCTCCGCGCGGATTTCTTGGATCCGCGCCTGGGCCCGCCGGCGGCGCCTCCGGCGCCGCCCCTGGCGCGCGGAGCGCGCCAGGGAGGGGGGGTCAGCACGAATCCAAGAAGTGCGCGCGGAGCGCCAAAAGCTTATGTTTTATGTGTTTGTCGTTCTTCTAACCAAGCAGCAAAATGCGGCCGCCCAGGACCAGAGGCTCGCGCCAAGCGTCCAGAGCCCTGCGCTGCCCCGTTCCCCCCCAGCGTGTCTGGCATGGTGCCGCTGCCCACGGGCATGGTCAGGTCGCCTCCCGAAGGTCCCCTGGCACGTCGTCGGGCCCCTGCGCCTTCCCCCTCTCTTCATCTTCTCCGCCGCCACAAAGGCAGCAGGACGAGCAGAATCAACGGCCGCCCAGCCTTCGGCGGCCAGCGGCGGCGCGGCGAGAGGCGGCCACGAACCGAAATGGGGCGGCGGCGCCACGCGGCCTTTGGCATCTGGGCCTCGTCGGAGCTCCGTGTGGGGCCACGGAGCGTGCCAGGAGGGGTGTGCCGAAAGGTGCACGCGGAGGGCAGGTGCAGGGAGGGGAGGGAGGAGCGGGAGGGAAGAGGAGGAGTGATGCGGGGCGCTGTCTCTTCAAAGCGAGGACCCGACCCCAGACCTCCGACGCCAGGACTGTTTCATGGCGTCGACCCCCAGGAGAGCGGGGGACCCACTCCCCGGGACCGCGGTTGCCTGCCGAGTCGTATTTCTGAGGGCCCCAGGGGCCTGGCGAGGGCCGCGGAAGGCAGAGAGCGGCGAGAGAGGCCCTTGTTTTTAAAATAAAAATCAGGAGGGGAAACACGCAGACACAATTAATCGTCGATTTCTCCGGAAATATGAGAAGATATGGTAAGTGGGGGGAAGACGAAAACCCAGAAAATATGGGAAAATATTTGGAATCCTGTTATTTGTGTGTGTATTTATTTGTGTGTCCCAGGG
This sequence comes from Prorocentrum cordatum, assembly GCA_963575745.1. Taxonomy (NCBI): domain Eukaryota; class Dinophyceae; order Prorocentrales; family Prorocentraceae; genus Prorocentrum; species Prorocentrum cordatum. Next base: position 786,069 of record CAUYUJ010014327.1, on the reverse strand, counting down.
CCCCTTCATTTTTGTGTTCTGGTACGATGGGATTCTTAACGGCGAAGAACGGCATAAACATACTGTTTCGCTGTAGGGGGCGCCTGTCCCAGGGCGGCCGAAAAGTTTGGTTCTCCCCTTTACGGTGGTGACACGTCGAGGAATAAAGTTGTCAGCCGCCCCGGGTCAGCGCCCCCGGTGACGGAAACATGAATCTGACACCGTTCTTCGCCCGTTAAGCTTCGGGGCGCCACAGGATAGTCGAAAAGAGCGGCCGCACAACCTTCTGCGGCCAGCGGCGGCCCGTGCGGCGCGAGGCGGCCCTCGGCAGCCTCCGCGCGGGGCCCGTGCCGTACGCCACCAGCGAGCCCCTGAGGCGGCGGGGGGCGCCTGGCGCCGGGCCCTCGGCTGGCGGCCGGCGCGGGGCGAGCATCGGACGGGGCCAGAAGCGAGGCACAAAGGATAGCAGAGAAGGAAACAGACAAACGAGAGAAGAAGGAAAGGAACTAGGGAACAGTGCCACGCGAGGGCGGCGACGAGCGAACGACGACGCCCGCCCGCGCCGCGCCCGGCTCCCACCAACGCCGCCCCTCCCTTCTTAGATCCGTTCCAGCGCGTTCCAGAGCGCTCGCAGAGCGTTCCGGAATGCTCCGAGACGGCCGCGGCGCTCGATACGTCTTCCAAACTTGCCGGTTTCCAAAATTTCAGATTTTTGTCGTGATGATGTTGTCTCGATTCTGCCGTCGTCTGAAAGGATCGGGGCGGGGATCAAGTGTCGGAGGCGGCCACAAGTGGGGCGACGACGGCACAGCGAGGGTGGATCTCGTAGCCGTGGCCATGATATCTCTCCGGATTTCACGGCGGCGCCTTTTGCCTTCAATGCGCCCCCCGGTTTCCCCCTTCCGTCCGCGCGCGCGCCTCGAGCCACGATTTGCGACCCCCCCCAGTTGGGCGCACCTCTCGCGGACGTTCCCGAAAGTTCGTTCCGGAGTTATTGAAACGGGTGGTCGGGGGGGCAGGGCCCCAGGAACCACGACTTCGCAAACGAGGATCCTGCAGACTCCAGCTGGGGAGAACCAAGGATCGATAACCTCCGGTTTCGGAGCCCCCCCCCGGCTCCGCGGGCCCCGGCCGGCGGCAAGCGCGCGGCGTCGATCGGGGTGGGGGAGATGCAAACCCTGCGTCGCAAGGGGGGGATCCGCGCCCCCGCCCTTCTAGGCTTAATAAGCGGGTTTGTCCCCCTACACGGTGATTTTCGACGAGAAATTAAAAGTTCCCCAAAATATTCCAAAAAGGTAAAAATAATCAAAAAAAGGTCCCCTGACTATTTTTGTATGTTTGTTTGATTATTTCTCGTCGAAATCTCCCTCGGTGGGGACAGGCCCGAATTCTACGCCCCCCACGTGTGGTCAGAGCAGGTGGGGTAGGAGGATCGCGCCGCATGTGTGCGTTGATCACCCTCTTTGGCGTAGCGCTCGTTACCAGGGCCCCCCCACCCCCTACCCCACCCATGGGTAACGCCAGCGATCGTACCAAGCGGAGTGGCGTGGACCCCCCTTTACATGCTAGGGGGCGGACCCCCTGCAGGTATGGCCCTGTGTCCACAAACGTGGCGCGGAGCAGAGACGCACGTTTTGGTGCCCACGAGTGTTGTGGCGCTCGCCTGCTCTACACCAGTTGCGGCGCCGAACTCACAGGCATGGCGCGGTGCCGAAAAGGTGTGTTTCGGTGTTCGCATGCGTGTTGTGGCGCTTGCGGGCTATTGGTGCGCGTAGGTGCATTGCCAAGGTGCCCTATTCGGAGGGCGGCGAATCGGGGGGCCGATGTCGAGCGGTTTTCGGCTGAGCGGGCGTTCGAGGCTGAACGTGACGCAGGGGCCCGCTCCGGGCCCCGAGACCCGCAAAAACAACCCCACGGCGCGAAATCGATATCGAAAATGGGGTCGAGGGCCTCCAGGATCCTTTGGGAGCAAATACCGTTCAACTTTGAACGATCCACGCGGTGTCGGTGTCAGAACCAATGCCGACGGCGCTGCAAGTTTCGACCCTGTTATGAAGTTTCCGCTGGTCCTCCTGTTGCTGTTCCTCTTGCTCCTCCTGCTGCTCCTCCTCTCGATCCATATCCCCACCTTCGACGAAAGCTACGAGGAGGACCGCTAAAAAACAAGAGGAGCAACAAATGAAGGAGAGGGCGCAGGAGGAGGAGGAGGAGGTGGATGATGAGGAGGAGATGAATGACGAGTCATGAGGGCTCCGTGATTTGTGGCAGACCCCGCAAAGAAGCCTTTCAAACTACTAGTGTGCTCGATGGTACGATTGGCGTTCTGGTGTGCAAAGGCGCTGCTGTGAACGGAGGTAGTGTGGCGTGCACAGGCGCGATCCGACACGTCGGGCGCAACGTTTACAAACGACGAGGGGGGTGAGCAAGAGGAGAAGAATGATGGCATAGAGGAAAGGAAAACAATTAGCGTGACACTTCTGGGATCCGTCTGTTCATCGTCCGTGAACGGGTGCACCCCCGAGCGACTTCTCGAATAGCGTGCGGAATTTCCCTGCCCGTCGGCACGGCGATGTTCCACGGGTCGGTGGGGCAGTCATGTCGCCGATCTCACGTTCTCTTGCAGCTGGCCGTCGTTGTCCAGAGGCGCAGTGGGGCCACATGTTTCTTACGAGAACATGTTCCCCATTCCGGGCAAGTGCAGGTGTATGTTGCGAAATCGTGCAACATTGCCGGGATAGAGGCCAACCAGCAAACACATCCCACCCTGACAATTTTTGCTATTGCGCGGAAGCGAGGAAACCTTGTGCATGAAGGGATCGGCTCGGTTCGGTTCGGTCCGGTTCTGCAGCCGGGTCGGTTTTGCTTGGCCGGTTCGGTTTGGCATCGGTCCGGTTTCGGCCGGTTCGGCTTGGGCCTGCCGCCGGTTCGGTTCGGTTCCGGTTTTCGCGCGGTTGGGTCCGACCGGTTCGATTCGGTTTGAGTGGCCGCTCCGGTTCGGTTCGGCCCGACTGGTCAGGTGCGACGTTGAGCGCCCCGTGTGCGTAAGCGACGACCCAGTTTGAAAAAAAGTGAGGGAGGATAGGGGAGGAGGAGGAGGAGGAGGAGAAGGAGGAGGAGGAGGAGGAGGAGGAGGAGGAGGAGGACGAGGACGAGGAGGAGGAGGAGGAGGAGGCGGAGGAGGGAGGAGGCGGACGACGAGGAGGAGAAGGAGGAGGAGGAGGAACGTGGAGGCGTGGAGGCGCGAGGCCCTCGGGTGCGACCCCCCTCGCGGGTGCGACCCCCCTCGCGGCTGCGACCCCCCTCCCGACTGCGACCCCCCTCGTGGGTGCGACCCCCCTCGCGGGTGCGACCCCCCTCGGGGCTGCGACCCCCCTCGCGGTGCGACCCCCCTCGGCGGCTGCGACCCCCCTCGCGGGTGCGACCCCCCTCGCGGGTGCGACCCCCCTCGCGGGTGCGACCCCCCTCGCGGGTGCGACCCCCCTCGGAGCTGCGACCCCCCTCGGGGCTGCGACCTCCCTCGCGGGTGCGACCCCCCTCGCGGGTGCGACCCCCCTCGGGGCTGCGACCCCTCTCGCGGGTGCGACCCCCCTCGCGGGTGCGACCCCCCTCGGGGCTGCGACCCCCCTCGCGGGTGCGACCCCCCTCGCGGGCGCGACCCCCCTCGCGGGTGCGACCCCCCTCGCGGGTGCGACCCCCCTCGGGGCTGCGACCCCCCTCGCGGGTGCGACCCCCCTCGCGCGGTGCGACCCCCCTCGCGCGGGTGCGACCCCGCTCGCGGGTGCGACCCCCCTCGCGGATGCGCCCCCCCTCGCGGGTGCTACCCCCCTCGCGGTGCGACCACCTCGCGGTGCGACCGCCCCTCGGGGCTGCGACCCCCTCTCCCGGGTGCGACCCTCCTCGCGGGTGCGACCCCCCTCGCGGGTGCGACCCCCCTCGCGGGTGCGACCCCCCTCGGGGCTGCGACCCCCCTCGGGGCTGCGACCCCCCTCGCGGGCGCGACCCCCCTCGGGGCTGCGACCCCCCTCCTCGCGGGTGCGACCCCCCTCGGGGCTGCGACACCCCTCGGGGCTGCGACCCCCCTCGCGGCTGCGACCCCCCTCGGGGCTGCGACCCCCCTCGCGGGTGCGACCCCCCTCGGGGCTGCGACCCCCCTCGCGGGTGCGACCCCCCTCGGGGCTGTGACCCCTCTCGCGGGTGCGACCCTCCTCGGGGTTGCGACCTCCCTCGCGGGTGCGACCCCCCTCGGGGCTGCGACCCCCCTCGCGGGTGCGATCCCCTCGCGGGTGAATCCCCCCTCGCGGGTGCGACCCCCCTCGGGGCTGCGACCCCCCTCGCGGGTGCGACACCCCTTCGCGGGTGCGACCCCCCTCGCGGGTGCGACCCCCCTCGGGGGTGCGACCCCCCTCGCGGGTGCGACCCCCCTCGCGGGCGCGACCCCCTTCGGGGCTGCGACCCCCCTCGCGGGTGCGACCCCCCTCGGGGCTGCGACCCCCCTCGCGGGCGTGACCCCCCTCGCGGGTGCGACCCCCCTCGCGGGTGCGACCCCCTTCGCGGGTGCGACCCCCCTCGCGGGTGCAACCCCCCTCGGGGCTGCGACCCCCCTCGCGGGTGCGACCCCCCTCGCGGGTGCGACCCCCCTCGCGGGTGCGACCCCCCTCGCGGGTGCGACCCCCCTCGGGGCTGCGACCCCCCTCGCGGGTGCGACCCCCTCTCGAGGCTGCGACCCCCCTCGCGGGTGCGACCCCCCTCGGGGCTGCGACCCCCCTCGCGGGTGCGATCCCCTCGCGGGTGCGACCCCCACTCGCGGGTGCGACCCCCCTCGGGGCTGCGACCCCCCTCGCGGGTGCGACCCCCCTCGGGGCTGCGACCCCCTCGCGGGTGCGAGCCCCCTCGGGGCTGCGACCCCCCTCGGGGGTGCGACCCCCCTCGGGGCTGCGACCCCCCTCGGGGGTGCGACCCCCCTCGGGGGTGCGACCCCCCTCGCGGGTGCGACCCCCCTCGCGGGTGCGACCCCCCTCGGGGGTGCGACCCCCCTCGCGGGCCCCCCCTCGGGGCTGCGACCCCCCTCGCGGGTGCGACCCCCCTCGGGGCTGCGACCCCCCTCGCGGGTGCGACCCCCGTCGGGGCTGCGACCCCCGTCGGGGCTGCGACCCCCGTCGGGGCTGCGACCCCCCTCGGGGCTGCGACCCCCCTCGGGGCACGTCGCTGGAGGGCCTCGCGCCTCCACGCCTCCACGTTCCTTCTCCTCCTCCTTCTCCTCCTCGTCGTCCTCCTCCTCCCTCCTCCGCCTCCTCCTCCTCCCTCTCCTCCTCGTCCTCCTCCTCTTCCTCCTCCTCCTCCTCCTCCCCCTCCTCCTCCCCCATCCTCCCTCCCCTTTTTTCAAACTGGGTCGTCGCTTACGCAGACGGGGCGCCCAACGTCGCACCTGACCAGTCGGGCCGAACCGAACCGGAGCGGCCACTCGAACCGAACCGAACCAGTCGGACCCAGACGCGCGAAAACCGGAACCGAACCGAACCGGCGGCAAGCCCAAGCCGAACCGGCCGAAACCGGACCGATGCCAAACCGAACCGGCCAAGCAAAACCGACCCGGCTGCAGAACCGGACCGAACCGAACCGAGCCGATCCCTTCATGCTCTTAGCGCCAACTCGGTCCAAGGCCTTCCGGGGCCGTGCGAACACGCGCTAGGGGTCCCCATGCCCCGCCCGCGCCCTCCCCTCCCCGCTTTCTCCGGACCCCTCTTCTCCAGTCGCCGCCCGCGGGATGGAGGGGCTGCCGACCCGGGAAGGTGGCGCCCGCCGCCCCAATCGGCCTGCCGCCGCACGCTGCGCCCAAGCGGCGCGGGCGCAGAGGCGGGCCACCCAGCACCTCCTGCGAGCCTTCGCGGAGGCGCAAGCGCATAGGGCCAAGAACTCTCCCGCCTGGCCCGCGCCCTGCGCCAGGTGCTGGAGGCCGACCGTGAACATGGAGCTCCTCCCCCTCGCGAGCAGCATCCGCGCTACGCTCATCGACCACGAGCGGTGGATCTTCCGCGAGCGGGCCTTCCTCCACCAGTCGTGGGTCTTCAAGCTGGTGCGCGAGCTGACCACGGGGATCTGCACCTCCGAGATGCTGGGGCGCATCTTCGACACGCAGGTGCGGATCCTCCGCGCGAAGCGATTCCTCCACCAGTGGCCGATCTCCCACCAGACGCGCCACCACCAGGTGCACCTGTCCTCCAACGTGGAGACCTCCGTGGCGGTGCGCAGCAGCTACCTCAAGCAGGCGCTATAGGTCTAGGAGCTGATGCTCCATATACCGCATATCCTGCCCAGTCGGTTGCTCTTGGGGCCACGCCTCGGCGTCGACGGCATGTCAAAGGGGCGCCTGAGCCCAAGGACGCGGAAGAGGTCGAACACGTGGACGACGACGCATCGACGCTCCATGAGCGTCGGTCCTCCGTCCCCTGCGATAAGGCTGCAAGCGGCGCGCCCTTCTCTGTTGGTTCCGCATCACGCTGTGCTGGCGCGGGTCTGGAAGAAGCTGCGCGCGTCCATGGCGCTAACACCGAACACGCCATAGGGGCGGAGCCGCAGCCCCTCCCCAAGCGCCTCCGAAGAAGCCTCCTACGGATAATGCTGGCAAGGGTGGTGGGCATGACGACGGCGGCTCTGTCATTCCTCCTGTCGTTGCCAGTTGCCAACCTGTCCCAAGAGCCTCCCCCGGAGCTCTCTGGTTCAAAGTCGGAGGAGGGGCGAGCAAATGCCCAGTCGAAGGCCAGCGAGAATCATCCAGTGATACAGCCAGTTCTTGTCCCCCCGATCGGAGCGTGGGAGGTTTGCAAGGACATGGCGGAAGTGTCGAAGATGCGCGAGCTGGTACGGAGACCCGGGCCGCAGGTTTGCTCACTGGCGCGTTCAGGCCCACGGCTGGCGAGCAGGACAAATAGGTTCCAAAGCAATTCGCTCAAAATGGTCCCGTGGCGTCTGGGCCACCGAAGGATGAAGGGCGGGCGCCCGCGACGTACCCGCCAACCTCGGGCCCGTTTCGAATGCCATACCGATCGACTTCAAGGGTGTGTCCACTCCAAGTGCCACTCCTGAATCGGCGGTCTTGCCGATCAGGCCTGCCACACGGCCGACCGCCTGTGCTCTCATCGGTGCTCGGGTCACGGGGCAAGGGTCGGGCGGCGCTGCTGCTGGAAGCACCCGGCCTCTGCTTGGAGTGAAGGCTGACATGAACTCCGAGGCTCATCGTGTGGAGGTCGACGAGGTCCACGACAGTTTGTGCAGTCGCACTGGTCGAGGCATGCCACTGCTGAAAGTCAGAGGCAAGGTGACAAACCGCGCCCAGCTAGCACAGCCCATGGCGACGCTAGCGGGGCGATGGCCGTGAGCCGAACCCACGGTGAAGCTCGCGGCGCCACTCAGGCGGCGGCGAGTAGCCCAAATGTTCGGAACATATTTGGGGGCCGCTTTCTATCTGAGGCTGCACGCCGCGAGCTGGCCTCAGGAGCAACCGCTGCTGGTTCGTTGACTGGCGCTTCTGGGTCCGCCCCGGAAGCCACTGACAGCCTGCGACAAAACAACGAACCGAACGCGGCCCAAACAACCCATGGCGAATCTTACCGCAATAGCGGCGCGCGCCGGGTACTCCGCGAAGACATGAGTGTCCAAGTCGGCGGAAATCTGAGGAGATGTATGCCAAATAAGCCACGCCGTGGCCGCCCTCGTCTCCACCAAATCCCTGTCGGCATGCGCGGTGCCGCGCGCAATGTCGACTACATGGTCGGGACGTGCAGCCACGATGAAGTCTTCGGGGCGCCCGTTGCCTGGGACCTCCCGCTGGAGGGAGGTGTCGACATGACCCTCCATCCGCTCGACGAGTGGCAACATTTCACACGTGTCTGACTTGTTGATGTTTCCCCCATGTTCATTACCTGGGTGAATGACTTGTCTGGGTTGTGGGTCACACGAAAGAGGACGTCTACGCCCTCCCCGTCATTGGCTTCGCCTGCGGCTCCGTGCTGTTCCCCTACTTGATGCTGGACGGGATCTTCCTTGACTCGTCCTTCCTCCACACTTTCTTCCACCTTGCCCTCTCCGCCATCGTGGCGTGAGGGCGCCTCGGCGTAGTCCGTCGGGCGCGCGCCAGCGCGGCCGGCGGGAGACGCGCGAGAGGCGTTGCGCGTCTCTCTCCCCTGTTCCTCCTCCTCCTCCTCCTCCTCCTCCTCCTCCTCCTCCTCCTTCTCCTCCCCCTATTCCTCCTCATCATCATCCTCCTCCTCTTCCTCCTCCTCTTCCTCCTCATCTTCCTCTTCCTCCTCCTCATCCTCCTGCTCCCCCTCCTCCACCCCCTCTTTTTTTTCCTCCTCGCCTCCTCCTCTTCGATGCTTGGTGCCAAGACCCGCAGGCTGACCCATTGCTCCCCCCCCTCCTTTGTGAGGGGCAGCGCCAGAGGTGGACGGGCTCAGAAGGTGGGAGACATCGGCCTGGCATCGGCGGCACATCGCCGAAAGGTCAGCAGACGCGCCATCTGGCGCTTCATGTTTAACCGAAAAAAGGACCCCTAACCTTTTCGGGAGGAGACCTGAGCTAGGGAAGCCAGAGACCTTCGGGATAACAGGGCTTGGTTTGCAGATGTATCGAACCAAACCGCCCTCACTTGTTAGCCCTAGTGCGAAACAAGGGGGCATCAATGAGGCCACGCCTTCATCGTTCTCTCAAAATTAACGTTTATTTGTGTTCGATAATCGGGACATACCTCCAGGAATATCTTTATGAAGTCCATCGGATCGAAACAAGAAGAGAGGGGATGTGACATGAGAGTGGGGTGCAACTCAAACGTGGGAATGCATGGGGGATCCATATGTATACATGTACACGTATGTATGTATGTATGTATGTATGTATGTATGTATGTATGTATGTATGTATGTATGTATGTATGTATGTATGTGTATATATATAGATATATGCACATATTGCATTCGCTGTGGCACGGATGCCTTCAAGAGTGTTCCAAAACGGCCCAAACAAAGGCCCAACACAGCCAAAGAAGGCCCCAAGAGCGCCCCAAGAAAGGCGAAGAAGAATATCACGAACCGAACATCCTATCGTTCCGCCCTAATAAGCCCCCTTACAAGGTCCCAGTAAACCCCCAAGCGGCCCCCAAGAGGCCCCCCAATGACTCCGAAGAGGCCCCCCCGAGAGGCCCTACGTGGCCGCCAACACGCTTCAGAACTGCCTCCAAGAGGCTCCGCCAGGCCCTCACGCTTTGAAAGGGGGGGGGGTCTAAGTAAAGAGGACCAAACATGTTGGGGATACGGAGTCAGCTCTGCAGATGTACTAAGCCAAACCGCCCAGACACAGCATCCCGAGTTCAAACACGGGGACCTCAGCGAGGCCACGTCCCCACTATGTTATTAGGCTCAGGTCGGGCGTGTTCCCCTACAGGCGGATTTGGGGTGAAAAACTGGAAATACTCAACGCATACCCCCAAATAGTTAAACAAATGATCAACACTGGCACCCACACTATGTTCAAACAAACTATGTTTGAATATGCCTCCTTGATATTCGGGTCAGGGCCTCTCTGGCCCTCGACGATCAGACGGCCCTCCAGACGCCAACCAAGCAGCACCACCAAATAGTTAAACAACTTACCAACAATTGCACCCACACAATTTGTCCAACGACTTAACAAACTATTCCTCCTGCAGAGGGACAGGCCAGATTTGATGTTCGGGCCAGGGCTTCTGTTGCCCACGACGATCAGGACGGCCCCCAAGACGCCCCCCAAGCAGCAGGGCTGAACTAAACGGTGTATTTCGTCTTCGTGGTGTTCTCGTTGTCCCTCGCGTTTGTCTCGGTTCCGCCTCTCCCGCAGAACGAAAGACATCGGCACGAGGGCGGCCCACGAGATCGCCAAAAGCACAGTTTGGGTCCGGCCACGCCAAGCAGCACCACACCAGTGCCCCACACCACACCAGCGGCACACCAGTGCCCCCCCAAACAAAAAACACACCAGCACCACACCAGTGCCCCCCCCCAAACCACACCAACACCACGCCAACACTATTACCGTGAACGGTTTCGTGCTTAATCTTAATTTCCAACTTCGGAAGTGATAAATGTTTCGCAGACGACTTAACCGAATGCAGGTATTGTAAGTGCTGAGAGTAGCATTTGTGCTACGATCCACTGAGGTTCATCACCAGTGCCCCACACCACAGCAGCACCACACCAATGCCCCCCCCAAAAAAAAAACATACGCGCGAAGCCTCGACCGCGGCCTCCACGCCTCGCCCGGGGGGGGGGGGGGGGGGCAGCGGAGCCTGGCGGACGCCAGCCTCTCTCGGGCGCTGCCTCTGCCGCGGGACGGATGCCTCTGCCGCGCTACCCCTGTCGGGGAGTCCTCCTCCTCCTCCTCCTCCTCCTCTCCTCCTCCTCCTCCTCCTCCTCCTCCTTCTCCTCCTCCTCCTCCCCCTCCTCCTCCTCCTCCTCCCCCTCCCCCCCCCCTCCCCCTCCCCCTCCTCCTCCTCCTCCTCTCCTCCTCCTCCTCCTCCTCCTCCTCCTCCTCCTCCTCTCCTGCTCTTCCTGCCCCTCCTCCTCCCCTCCCCCTCCGCCTCCTCCTCCCCCCCTCCCCCTCCTCATCCGCCTCTCCTCCTCCTCCTCCTCCTCCTCCTCCTCCTCCTCCTCCTCCTCCTCCTCCTCCTCCTCCTCCCCTCGCCACACTCCCCTGTCGGAGAGCGGCCTGCGCTCCAGGCAATTACAATTAGCGGCGGAGGCGCGCGCGAGAAGCGGGGCCGAGCGCTGCGGACAGGGAGACAGGGGGGCTCCAGAAATCCCAACAGCCGCTCGATAATCGAGGTCGCGTGGTCCCGGGCGGGGTCTGGCCATCGCTCGGAAGTCCAGTCCCTGTGTTTTTTGTCGGTTTCGTGCGTGGTTTTTTCGTCAAATGATCAAGGATTCTCCTCGATGGTCCCCGCCGAAGAAAAAATGCACACGTCCGAGCGATGCCCAGGGGTGTGGGCCATCGGGCCCCGATTGGCGATGAATGGGCCGGCGGGGGTCGATGCGTCCCCGCGCCTGGGCCGATTCCCCCTTCGAGCGTGACCCCGGAGAAACGATCGACGGCACGAGCATCAACTGAGAGGTCCGCGCAGATGTCTCGTTCTGCGCGGCCTCCTCCGAAGAGGGCAGGAGCTGCAGAAACGTAAAAGCTCAGAAGCCCGCGAAGAATCCTAGATCGGCGCCAGATCCCCCTAGCGGCTCCCGCAGCGCCGCCCCTGGCGCGCGGAACGCGCCAGGGGGGGGGCCCAACGTCGATCCGAGAAGCCTGCGCAGACGTGAGTCAGTTTGTCCAGGCCAGCTTCTCATGTTTAGTGTATCGTCAGACGTATGGTACCCTCAAGCCCTCATCATCACCCTGTTTGCGCAGCAGGCGGGTGTGAGCTGCAGTGGGCAAAACACAGCGGCCTGTGCTACCACGAGTTCTGACTGACTACTGAAAAACCAAGCAAGCAAACAAAACAAAACGAGGTGACAAATTGCTTCTTGGCCGGGCAACGGTCGTTAACCGGGGTGGGAGGTCGGACGGTACAGGATTCGTCCTGACCTAAAGAACGATAAGGAACGAAGCCCCTTTTTTTCCCAAGTAGGTCCACGAAGTCCGAGCCACTTTCTGGCAGCGTTCCGCCACGATTTGCTTTTGCGATTCGACCCCCGCCCCTCCTGCCAAACTACCAAGGAACGCCCGCCCCCTCCTCCCCCGCCGCTCCAACATCGCACGCAGAAACGCAGCCTGCGAACGACGCGCAAGGAACGCCTGGGGCTCGGGCTAAGAACTGGGCCTTAACGTGACCACTTTCCGATTCGGTTCCGCGCGTGAACCCCCGCTCGCACCGCGCGAGGAATGCCAGGGGCTCGCGCGGGAGACTGGGGCCGCGGCCGCGGCGTGCACCCGCCAGGGTGCGTCCGCGCCACCGGCGCATCAATCGCCTGTGCGCGCCACAGCACGCGGGGGGGGTCCAAGCCAACTTCCCCGGTACGATCGCTATATACGGTCCAGGGCTTGGGCCCCCCCCCCAGTGCTGATGCCGTTGCCCCCCCCCCGCGCGATGGTCCCCCCCGCCCCCCCCTGTGGGCGTGGCGTGGTGCTGCACTGCGGTGCCCCCCCCCCCCTGTGGATGTGGTGTGGTGCTGTGGTGGTTCAGAAGTGGGCGTGGCGTGGTGCTGCGCTGCGGTGCCCCCCTCCCCCCCCTGTGGATGTGATGTGGTGTGGTGCTGTGGTGGTTCAGAGGTCGTCGTCGTCGTCGTCGTCGTCGTCGTCGTCGTCCTCGTCGTCCTCGTCGTCGTCGTCGTCGTCATCGTCGTCGTCGCCGTCGTCATCGTCGTCATCGTCGCCGTCGCCGCCGCCGCCGCCGGCGTCGTCGCCGCCGCAGCCGTCGTCGTCGTCGTGGTCGTCGTCGTCGTCGCCGTCGTCGTAGTCGTCGCCGTCGCCGTCGCCGTCGCCGTCGCCGTCGTCGTCGTCGTCGTCGTCGTCGTCGGCGTCGTCGTCGTCGTCGTCGTCTCTGGGACCATACCATCTGGGGGGGGGGGAGTGGGCCCGAGGAATCCTGGGACCATACCATCTGGGGGGGGGGCCCGTGAACCCTCGACCCTGGATCATATATAGCGTTACCCAGGGAGGGGGGGGGAGGGTTTGGCCCGGGAAACGAGCTTTACCCAAGGGAGGGGTGCAGAGTTCACTTCTGAAGTAACTGCACGGGCAAATAAAAACAATAAAAACAACAAACGAGCTCCCGATGTCTGTCTGGTCCAGAATCGGCTTTCGGTGGTACGGCCATCTTGGGCCGCCCTGCGGGCCCTGGGACCCATCGCATTGCAGCAAGCAGCGGGACAAGTTCGCCAGAAACTGCACTTCGTAGTAGAAACAACGGGCCGAGGCGCCCAATCGTCCCGGGTGTGCGCGCAAGTACATACAGGAATATGTGTGTAAATATTCCTGTGTATATGCATATATATATATAACATATATGCGTACAGACATACCTACATACATTATTATATACATACATCCATACATCCAGACATCCAGGCACACAGACAGACAGACAGACAGGCAGACATACATGCATGCATACACATATGCATGCATGCATGCATGTCTGCATGTACACATACACATCAACATACACATACACATGCACATTCACATGCACATACACGTAAGCATAGACACCGACATACACATACGAATACGCGTACGCATACGCCTACACATACATATACGGATACGCACACTCACACACGTAGACCTACACATACATATACACATACACAAGCGTACACACATGCACACGTGCACACAAACGTATACACATACACATACATACAAACGTGCGTACGCACACACATGCATGCATACAACCATACACACATACACACATACAGACATACAGACATACCTACACACATACTCAATACATACACACCACCATACATCAAACCATACATATAACAAAATATGAATACATACCTGAATGCAGGCATACATACGTACATACACAGATGCACCATACACTCAAATCTATAGATATATACATACACACACTTACATACATGCACACACACATTCACACATACATACATGCATTCACGCATGCGTGCGTGCATGCATACATACTCACATTCGTACGCACGTACTTTGTATACATACGCAAACGTACAGCCATACACACATATATATACATCTGTGTATATATAAACAAGCATACACATATATATATACACATAAATACACCCATCTATATACAAACATATACAACCAACACCTATAGACACATCCAAATATACATACGCAAATATGCATCCATATATATATATAGCATGTACCGACATATATATACCAAAACCATCGCGCGCGCTTCGCGCGCGCTCAGGTTCTAGCCCAGGCCGGGGGCGCGCTAGAAGATCTTGGACAGCGCTATCGAGCACAGGCGCGTGACATCATGGTACCTCCTGCGGGCACCTGGGAACCTCTTTGGGTCTTCGTGGCGGCATCTGAAGGGCTTCTGGGGGGCTCCCCGTGCTTCCTCAACTGGCTGTTGGGGGCACCTCTTGGCTGCATCAGCGGGTGTTCTGGAGATACCCCTCAGCTGGTACTCTTGAGATGCCCCTCGGCTGGTGTTCTGGAGATGCCCCTCGGCAGGTACTCTTGAGATACCTCGCACTGGAGATACCCCTCAGCAAGGAACCCAGGAAATGCGCTTCTCGAAGGGGCATCTTGGGGCTTCTTGGGGTCCCTTGGGGGCATCGTCAGGGTTCTCCGGGCAGCCGGAAAGTGATGTTCTGCAGTCTAAAACAATCGATTGGCCGTCTTGGCTGCGTGGAGGCCCGGCTTGAGGCCACATTGGGGCAATCCGGAGGCCTCCCGGGGCCTCCTTGAAGCAATTTTGATGCATCGAGAGCACTGTTCGGCTATCTTGGGGCCCCGTGTACGTTTCATGTGAGCCTTGTGGGGCCTGGTGGGGGACTTTTGAGGGCCTCGTCGGACCACTTGGGGACTCTTGGGGCCTCCTGTGGGCCTCTTAGGGCGGAAAGCTCTGCTGTTGGGTTCGCGTTCCCCTTCTTGGGGCTCTCTTGGGGCCCTCTTGGGGCCCTCTCGGGCCGTCTTGGGCGCCTCGGGCACCGTCTTCGGGACCTCGTGGGCCGTCTTGGGGCCCTCATGGAGGCCTCTTCGGCTATCTTGGAGCGGTCTTGGGGGCCACTTGGGCCGTCTTGGAGCGTAGGGATGCAAAAAGGCTGGGAAGTCTAAAATCCATCAAAAGCCGATGGGAACCAATGCTTCTTGGAACTTCTTCGGCCTTCTGGGGAGCTTCTTGAGGGCCTCTTGGGTCCCATTTGGGGGCCTCTCGGGCTTCCTGAGAGCCTCTCGGGGTGAAAGGCTCGGATTTTCGGTTCGTCTTATACCTATTGGGCCCCCCTTGGGGCCGTATTGGTGCCCTCTCGGGCTGTCTTGGGCCCTGTTGGAGGCCTCTTGGGCTATCTTGGATTGGTCTTGGAGGCCTTTTGGGCCGTCTTGGAGCGTCAGAACATCAATCAAAAACCTATGGCAAGACATGGATGTTTGCCTCTTGGGGCCTTCGTGGGAGGCCTCTTGGATACTCTTCGGCCCCCTGGAGGGCTTCTCTGGGGGCCTCTTGGAGCCTGTTAGGGAATTCTCGGGGCATCTTGAGAGCCTCTCGGTGTGGAAGACTCGGATTTTCGATTCGTGTCAACCCTCGTGGCTCCATCTTGGGGCCGTCTTGGGGCCCTCTCGGGCCGCCTTGGGCGCCTCTGGCGCCGTCTTGGGACTCCCGTGGGCTGTCTTGTGACCGTATTCGAGGCCTCTGGGGATGCCTTGGAACGGAAATTGAAGCCTCTTGGGCCGTCGTGGAGCGTCAGGAAACTCAAGAGGCGAGAACTCGAACATCCATCAAAAACCAAAGGAAAACAAGTTAGTTGTGCCTCCTGGGGCTCCTTGGGAGCCATCTTGGAGACCTCTTGGGGCATCTTGGAGGCCTCTTGGACAGTCAGGGACCAATTCTGGGGTGATCTCGGGCGGTCATTGGTCGTTTTCGTTGTCTGGAAACGCCATTTCTGACAATCCAGGGCGGGCGGGCGGGTCGGGATTTCAATGAATTCCTTAAGGGTGCTCTCTTGCAGCGGGAGCTTGTTGAGTACAGGGTGTTGCCTTGAAGACGGGGGCTGTTGACTGCAGGGTGCTGCCTTGGAGACTGAAGCTGTTGAGCACAGAGTGGTGCGTGCTACGCGGACGGCGGGCGGGCGGCGGGTGCCCTAGGTGGTGGGTCAGAGGCCTCATGGGTGTTGGTTTGGATCTCGTGGTTGGCCTGTCAGGGACGTCGTGAAGGCAGTTTCGCAGCTTCTCGGTCGCCGTTTTAGGACCGTTGTGGGGCCTCCTGGGGGCTGTTTTGTGGCCTCCTGAGGCCTCGTTTGGGCCTCCTGGGCGCCTCTCGGGAGCCTCCTGGAGCCTCTTGGGGGCTCCTTGGGGCTTCCTCTGGCACTCTTCAAGCGGGAGGGTCGAATTTTGGAGTCGTGGTCCCCCTCTTGGGCGCATCTTGGGGCCGTCTTGGGGCTCTCTTGGGGTGTCTTGGGCGCCTCTGGGGCCGTCTGGGGCCCTCTTGGACCGTCTTGGGGCGCTCTTGGGGGCCTATTGGGCTGTCTTGGAACGTCGGACAGCCGAAAAGGCTGGAAGGCCGAAATCTCTCAAAAACCGTCGTACAACTCACGATTTCGGCCACTTGAAGCGCTCTGGAGAGGCGTCTTGAATCGCCGTGGAGTGCCTTGGGGGGGCCTCTCGGGCCGTCTTGGGCCTATCTTGGGCGTCCAGGAACGGTCTTTCGGCGACTCGGGGCCCGCTTGGCCGTCTGGGGAGCCTCTGGAGGCCCTCCTGGGCTATTTTGGACCTCCCCCGGCCGCCCCGTCCTGCCAGGGGGGGTCAGGGCACCTGTTTGTGGGCCCCGGGCCTGCCCCCTCAGGGATGTCTATATACATATATATATATATATATACATATATATACACATACACATACATATACATATACATATACATATACATATACACATACACATACACATACACATACACATACACATACATATACATATACATATACATATACATATACATATACACATACATATACATATACACATACATATACATATACATATACCTATACCTATACCTATACATAAACATACACATATACAAACAAACATATATGTACCATCGCGCGCGCTTCGCGCGCGATCAGGTTCTAGCTCAGGCTGGGGGGTGCTGGACGATCTTGGACAACGCTATCGAGCACAGGCGCGCGACGGCATCTGAGGAGCTTCTGGGGTGTTCCGCATGCTTCGTCAACTGGCTGTTGGAGGCACCTCTTGGGTGCTTCTTGGGGGGGCGTCTGAGGGTCCCTTGGGGGCATCGGTTCTGCAATCTGAAGCCGCCACTGGCCGTCTTGGCTGCGTGGAGGCCCGACTTGAGGCCACCTGCGGCCAGATTGAGGCAATCCAGAAGCCTCCCGGGGGCCTCCTAGAAGCAGTTGTGACGCATCGAGGGCACTCTTGGGCTAGTTTAAAGCCTCGTGGACGTCTCCTAGGGGCCTTTTAAGCCCTCGGGAAGCTTGGTCCTCGTCGGACCACTTGGGGGCCTCTTGCGGCCTCCTGTGGGCCTTGTGGGGGGACCGCTCTACTGTTGGGTCGCGTTCCCCTTCTTGGGCCTCTCTTGGGGCTCTCGGGGCCCTCTCGGGCCGTCTTGGGCGCCTCAAGCACCGCCTTGGGGCCCTCGCGGGCCGTCTTGGGGCTCTCTTGGAAGCCTCTTCCTCTATATGGGAGCGGTATTGGAAGCCTCTTGGGCCGTCTTGGAACATCGGGATGCCAAAAATCAGAAAAAAATAAACCCGTCAAAGCCGAATCGTAAAACAATGAGTCGTGCCTCTTGGGGCCACCTTTGGAGATCTCTTGGGACCTCATCGGCCCTCTTGGGAGTTTCTTGGGGGCCTCTTGGATCCGATTGAGGGCCTCTTGGGACTTCCCGAGAACCTCTCTGGGTAGAAAGCTCGGATTCTCGGTTCGTGTTTCCCTTCTTGGGCCTCTCTTGGGGCCGTCTTGGGGCCCTCTCGGGCCGTCTTGGGCGCCTCAGGCACCGCCTTGGGGCCCTCGTGGGCCGCCCAGGGCCCTCTTGGAAGCCTCTTCGGCTATCTTGGAGCTGTCTGCGGGGCCTCTTCCTTCTCCTCGTCCCCCTCCTCCCCCTCCTCCCACTCCAACTCTCTCTCCTCCTGATCTTCCTCCTCCTCCTGCAGCGTGTTCCGGAAGGCTCCCGCCGGAACATGCTGTGCACAAGTGCTGTCACTGCTCCCGCCACCGCGCCCTGGGTGGTGGGGCAGAGGCCTCATGGGTGTTGGTTTGGATCTCGTGGTTGGCCTGTCGGGGACGTCGTGAAGGCAGTTTCGCAGCTTCTCGGTCGCCGTTTTGGGACCGTTGTGGGACCTCCTCGGGGCTGTTTTGTGGCCTCTTTAGGCCTCGTTTGGGCCTCCTGGGTGCCTCTTGGGGGCCTCCTGGGGCCTCTTGGGGGCTCCTTGGCGCATCTTGGGGCCGTCTTGGGGCTCTGTTGGACTGTCTTGGGCGCCTCTGGGGCCGTCTTGGAGCCCTCTTGGGCCGTCTTGGGGCGCTCTTGCGGGCCTATTGAGCCGTCTTGGAACGTCAGACAGCCGAAAAGGCTGAAGGCCAAAACCTTTCGAAAACCTTCGGAACATTGACGATTTCGGCCTCTTGAAGCGCTCTGGAGAGGCGTCTTGAAGCGTCGTGGAGTGCCCTGGGGGCCTCTCGGGCCGTCTTGGGCCTATGTTGGGCGTCCTGGAGCGGTCTTTTGGCGACTCGGGGCCAGCTTGGGCCGTCTTGGGAGCCTCTGGAGGCACTCCTGGACTATTTTGGACCTCCCTGGCCGCGCCGTCCTCCCATGGGGGGTCGGAGGCGGCGGCCTCCGAGGCCCAAGACGCGGAAACCCTGTAAAAAACACAGGGAACGTGAGCCCCGGTACCCCCATGGAGTGTCGAGGCAGCTGTTTTCGGGCCCCGGGCCTGCTCCCCCGGGATACATATATATATATATATGTACAGATATGTATATATACATTTACATATACACATACACATAATTATATGCATATACATATACATATGCACAGACATAAACATATACATATACATGTACGTTTACATGTCATATGCATATACATAAACATGTGCATATGCATATGCATATGCATATACATATACATATACATATACATTTACACATGCACATGCACATGCACATGCACATGAACATGCACATGCACATGCACATACACATACACATGCATGCATGCATGCATGCATACATACGTACATACATACATACATACACGTACATGCATGCATGCATGCATGCATGCATGCATGCATGCATACACACATACATACATACATCAATACGTAGATCCATCCATCCATCCATCCATCCATCCATCCATCCATCCATACATACATACATACGTGCATACATGTGCACATACATACATACATACATACATACATACATACATACATACATACATGCATGCATACATACATACATACATACATACATACATACATACATACATACATTCACACATACACACATACCTACATACATACATACCTACCTACCTACATACATACGTACATACATACATACACACATATGCATACTTACAGACGTAGACATGAGCAAATTATATACATATATATATATATACACGTATCGATCTACCGATATCTCGAAATAAGGAGAGAGAGAGAGAGAGAGAAAACAAACAAAACGAGAGAGACAGAGAGCGCGAGAGAGAGAACACACAAAAATGTCCAGGCGGCGACAAGACGCCCATCGGCGCCCGACAAGCCAAAACCTTGGGTACTCAACCGAGTACCTTACGTCTGAATCAGGAATCGAATCTTGGTGCACGCACTGCTTTGGGATCGAATGCTCAACTTCTGCAGGAACCTCACCATCCTGGCCCATCGACGCTTCCGGGACGACGCCCGAAGTGAGGAAACCAGTGCAATGCGCAGCCCAAAGGGCTGAGATGAGGCCCTGGGCACATGGAAGCGGGCTGGGCCAAACCCCAACTTTGAGCGTGCTGCTCCACCATGTGTGCGGCTCGCCGGCGTCTGGAAGCGAGAACGAAGCCTCCCAGAATCATGCTGACGCGAAACAGAAAGCTGCTTCGATTAACACTCCGACTCTCAGAAAGACTAGGTGGCTACTAAATTCAAAAAAGAAGGGGTCGCAGATGCGAGCAACTCGTAAAACATACCATCATTGAAACATCCGTATTCTATGTACCCCTTCCGGACCTGTGGAGCGTCCACTTCAATCCCTCGCTGACTCGTCCCTCACGGGACGCGCGAACAACGTGATCGGATTCCTTGAAGAACGGTCCACACGTGGTACGGGCTTTCCATGCCCGCCTCGCCGTGCATGACGGGCAGGGGGCATGGATAGAGGAAGACACAACTACAAGAACACAAACAGTTGAAGGACCGTGCGGATTTCTTGGATATGCGCTGAACCCCCCTCATTGGCGCGCGGAGCGCGCCAAGATCGGCGCCACCATGGGTGACCAGCGCCAATCCAAGAAATCCGCACGGAACTCCAACAATTTATGGTTACGCAAATCTTTCTCGGGGAGATGTAAGACTCGGGTAGGGTTGGGCTCGGGTTGGCCTGACGGGGCCATTGTTAAAATGACGAGGCCCACTCTGAAAGTTGACGCGAGCTACCGCTGCTCCCGATGGTCGTCAAAAAAGCGTCGGCGAACCCGAGTTCCAGCGTACTCGAGCCTTACGTCTTCACGAGACTCGAGGACATGGAGGCTGGTCCGGCGGGCGGCGATGGTGCTCTGCCCCCCCCCGCCCAGGCTGGACGGCCGCAGCTCGCACTTCCAGGCAGCTCCCCGCGGCTTCTGGGCACCCTCCGCGATTCCCCTTCGCGGACGCCCCCTCAACGGGCGGGGGGTGACCCAAATGGGGGTGAAGACAAAAGCCCTAGAAAGAAGCCCTTTAGGGCTCCTTTTGGGGCACTTGCTGACTCCAAAAGGAATCCGAAAGGGCCCCTCTAGGGCCCGTCTCTTCATCCTGAATTTGGGTCACCCCTCGGGCCGCGCACGTGCCGCTGGCCATGATTTGAGTTGCGCACCCCCCTCTTGGACGCCACCCTCGTGGACGCCCCCGATGTGCCTCCGCCTGACTCCTCCACAGCCTCCCTCCTCCTCCTGCTCCTCCTCCTCCTCCTCCTCCTCCTCCTCCTTTCCTCCTCCTCTTCACCCCCGTTGCCACCCGCCCGATCAGCGGTCCTTCGGCCTGCTCATGAGGATGCGCATGGGCTTGCCCCCTCCCGCGGGCGCTGCCGCCTGGGAGAAAAAATAGGAGCACAGAGACATACGAGGAGGAGGGGGAGGAGGAGGAGGTAATATGTCCTATGTCCTCCTTCGAGACGCGCGGTGTGGTCAGGAAGCGCCCGCCACGGCGCATATGCTATGAGATTTTCTCGGTGCGAGCGTCGCCCCTCGGCGGGGCGACGCAAACATAATATTAGTATGTTGGGGCGACGCCGAGGTGATGCGGGCTGGGAAAGTGGCGGGAGGACTTGGGCGAAGGAGAGGGGGCAAGGGCAGAACCGCTGACAGTCGAGACCCGTGTGGCGCGGACATTCATGCCAATGCGAGGCTACAGGAGAAGCCAGCATAGCCGAATCTGAAAAGCGAGACGCCCCGATGCGACGGAGCGTTGGGCCCGAAGATGGAAGCTGTCGGATTGAACCGAATGGGAGCTAGTTGGACGACATGGTCTTGTGCAACCGACCGATCGAACTTATCAACATTGAAGCAAATAACCAAATCGACGTGTGGACAAGCGCATGCCACGGTTGGGAAGCAACATCAACGGGAACGGACTGAGTTCGAGGACGCCGGCTTGGACTTCGACATTGGCCGAAGGAGCCATGCAGGGGAAGAGAGGGCGGGAAGATGGGAAAAAGACAGAAGGGCATTCAGGCACGGACTTCTTTGATATTTGCCTAGCAAGGTCCTTCAACGAGGGCCGGGAGTTGCGCTGGCCAACACCTGCCCTACGAGCTCAATCCACGACGACGCCGCTGACGATTCCGCTTACCCGAACTCAGACCCGGAAGGGTGGGCAAGCTAGGCCCCCTCACGCCATACCTGACATCCTACTGCTCCCTCCCCTCTCTTCCCGTTGTGCTGATGTTGTCTATAGCTGCGGACGCATATCATAGCCGACCTAGAACTCAAGCAAGAACATCATCGTGCTATGCGCAATCGGAAGAGGGGAGCTTCGCACATGAGGAGGAGGAGGTGGTGGCGGGTGAATAGTAAAATGAGCAGAACGAAAAGGAGGACGAGGAAGGAGGACGACGAGGACGTACAGCAGCAGCAGCAGGAACAGGAGAGAGGGAGGAGCAGGATGACCAAGGGTAAACGGACGAGCTAAGCAGGATGAACACAAAGGGAGGATGAAGAAGGATGAGGAGGAGAAGCACGAGGACGGACAGCAGCATCGAGAACTGGAGTGGAAGGAGCGGGAGGGCCAGGGGGAGACGGAGGACTCGGATCCAGAAATTTGGCCCACGCTGGGGCGAGAGCGCCAGTCTGAGCGACGTGAGT
>CAUYUJ010014327.1:741337-758837 GCA_963575745.1 Prorocentrum cordatum | reverse complement strand
GAGTTGTTTCCAAAGCTTAGGTAGGGTGTCCCCCTACAGGCGGACTTTGGAGAACAAATGCTCAAAACATACCCCCGAATTGTCAAGCAATGCTCAAAACATCGTCCCCTGACTATTTTTTACTATGTTTGAATATTCCTCCTGTAGAGAGACAGGCCCGACTTAAGCGAAGGGGCCCTGGAACATACGGAAACATACGCACAAATAACAGGATTCTCAATATGTTCCAATATGTTCTGGGTTTTTGGCTTCCCCCCCACTTCCCATAGTTTCCCATATTTTCTGGGAAATCGACGATCGATTGTGTCTGTGTGTTTGTTTCCCTCCTAATTGAGCCAAAGCGTTGGATACTGCAGGAGCAAGAGAAAGCATCAGCATAAGCTGTCGGAGGTCCGAGCAGGAGCTCACGGATCCGCTGATGGGGGCCTGTCTTCCACCACCACCACAAGCTGGGAGGACGAAGGAGGATGAGGAGGACGAGGAGGAGGAGGAGGACGAGGAGGAGGAGGAGGAGGAGGAGGAGGACGAGGAGGAGGAGGACGAGGAGGAGGACGAAGACGAGGAGGAGGACGAGGAGGAGGAGGAGGAGGAGGAGGAGGAGGACCCCCTCCCCCTCCAACTTCTGGTGGTGGTGGTGGAAAACACGCCCATCATCCGCGCTAGACCCCCCTCCGTGGAGCGGGGAGCGCGCCAAGGGCGGCGTCGGAGGCGCCGCCCTGGGAGGGGGCCCTCGGCGCCGACCCGTGAGATCCGCGCGGAGCTCCTGGAATATTGATGTCTGCGCAGTGTCCCCTTCGAACGAACGAACGAAAGAAACTCCGGCCCGGCGTCCCTGCCAGGGAGGCAGGCGTGCCTGCAGCAGGCAGGCCCTCTGCGAAGGCCGCAGGGAAAACAACAGCTCTGCGCAGATGGCTGGCTAAACGATGCGCTGGCCTAGCTGCAACAGACACGCCAAACACGTGTTGTAAGGAGAAAGAAAGAAACAGAGAGAGAAGAGGGCGATCGATGATGCGACAACGAATGTTTGCCACCTCTCACTCGATCAACGCCATGCGTGTTGTATAAAAAACTGTTGTTCGCTATCCTGCCATTTTGATTGGTCTGATGCCACTGCCACCCAAGAATCCCACCCAGCTTGTATAGTGTACGAAATTAAGTTCGTCCTGCCATCTGCTGAAGCGTCCTGGCCGCGAGCGGATTGGACACCCGACAATACCATTTGATTGTTCCCCTTCAAGAGACGGACGAACCCGTGAGCCCCCGCCGCCCTCCCCTGACTCCTCCTCCTCCTCCTCCTCCTCCCATTCCTCCTCCCTCTCCTCCTCTTCCTCCTCCTCCTCCTCCTCCTCCTCCTCCTCCTCCTCCTCCTCCTCCTTGTCCTCCTCCTCCTCGTCCTCGTCCTCCTCCTCCTCCTGCCTCCTCCTGCCTCCTCCTGGTCTTCCTCCTCTGGTGGTTCAGACGTGGGGTGCTGAGGGATGGAGGCCGAAGGGTAGGAAGGGATTCAAGTGGTAAATGTGAGTTGTTTGGGGCACCTCGCCCATAGGACCCCATTCCTGAGGATCCAAGTTTGGCCCCACCGACTCCTCTCGTGGCTGCCTCCTGCCTGCCGCATCGCAGAGATCTTGCCCGCGACCCCTGGGACTCAGCCAGGACGGTCAGTAGAGGTGCTCCTGGCCCATGGTGCCTCCAGCATCTTGCTCCACTTTCCAGCCCTGGTTGCCCTCTGGGCCCCGCGAGGGGTGCCCTGGAGGCCGTGGGAGCCTCCTTGGAAAAGTCCTGGGGCCACTTTGGCCAGGAACCCTTCTAGCAACACCCGCCCGACTCCTCCTCGTGATTTCTCCTGCTTGCCGCCGTGGAGGGACATCGCTGGCGACCCCTGGGCCGGGTGTTGCCAGAAGTGCCCCACGGACCAAGGCGCACCCACAGGATTTCCAGGGGCGCCCCCCGCGGGCTCCACAACACCCCTCGCGAGGCCCACAAAGCCCCTAGGGGCCCCCAAATCGAACGATATCGATCCTCGACAACGATGACGACGACGAAAACGACGACGAAGACGACGACGAAAACGACGACGACGACGACGACGACGACGACGACGACGACGACGACGACGACGTCGGCGACGACTGCGGACCAGATTCCTAGGCGGATTCCTACGCGGACGCCTATGCGGATCACGATGCGCACTTCGGCAGTGCCGGGAACGCACTGGGGGAGGAGCGTTACGTCATAAAGGGGGGGGGCGGGGCCCATGACGCCCGTCATGCCCCAAGCAATCAAGAAACGCGCTCCTTCTGTTTTCTATGCTTGTTGGATGGTCTTTGTGCATCCTTGGGAGGGCATCCTTGGGGAGAGCACCCCCAGCCCCCGACGGGCCGCCGGAGCTGCGGCGCGGAAGGCGCGGCGGGCGCCTGCGGCGCCGCGGCGCCCCGCGCGGGCCAGGGCGGCTCTGGCGCCGGGGCGGGGTCGGAGGCCTGGGGGACGAGGGAGCGCGCGCGGCACTTCCCTCGGAGGCCGACGGACGACGAGGGAGAGGGGGGGTGGGAAGAGAGGCCGGGGGATTATGGAGTCCCTGTGGGTTTCAGACGATTTTTAACGATCTTTCATGTTGCTCCTCATCATTATAATGATATTTCCTCTCTCGCTTTCTCTCTCTTTCTCTCTCTCTCTCTCTCTTTCTCAATCTCTCCCACTCCCATTCCCATTCCCATTCCCAAAACCATTACCAGTACCATTACCATCCCCATTCCCATACACATTACCATAACCATTACCTTCACCTGTATGTTTACCTTTACCGTTAAAATTACCATTGCCTTTACCATGGCCATCACGATTGCCATTGTCATTGCCATTGCCATGCCCATTGCCATTGCCACCGCCAGTGCCGTTGCCATTGCCATTGTATTGCCACTGCCAGTCGCCACCCCGTTACCATTACCGTTACCATTACCATTCCCATTACCACTAGCCACTACCATTACCATTGCCATTACCATTAGGAGTACCAACACCATCGCCATTACCATTACCATTGCTATTATGATTGCCATTACCGCTGCCATCACCATTACAATTCCAACTTCCCATCACCATTGCCATTACCACTACCGTTACCAGTACCATTTCCATTACCATTGCCATTATCATTACCACGACCACTACCATTTCCATTCCCGTTCCACTTACCACTACGATTTCCATTCCCATGCCCATTACAATCCCCATTACCATGACCATGACCATGACCATTGCCATGGCCATGGCCATTGCTGTTGCCATTGCCATTGCCGTTGCCATTCCCATTGCCATTGCCATTATCATTCATTCATGCAGCTCCACTTGGGGGTGGCGGAAACGGGGGGGGGGCAACCAAACCACCACTGAGGCAGCAAAAGGCAGCTCAAACCACAACCAAATGCACTTAATTGCGCAACGATGCGTCTCAGCAGTGGAATCTCCCAGAGGGAAAGGCGCCACGCAAAACCAAGTTGGCACAGCGGAACCGTAGAGTGGGTAGTTCGGAACAACATCCTGGCGCAACCGCGCACCATTGAAACACCTTACGGCACAGACGCTTCGTGACAGCAAACCATTGAAACGCTGCCAGCGGCCAAATTGGAATCTTCTGGGGAATAGCCCAAAGACCGACTCGCCTGCTAGACCAAAACGCTGCGGGCCTGCAAGCAAGTGGAACCGCGCTGCTGACGCTAGTGAGGCGAAGGCGGGCGCAGCATTGTAGATGCCATGGGCCACTTGGGCGGTGCCCTGGTGAACTCTCTGCCAGAGCGAGCGCTCAAGAAGAGTGCTGCAGTGGTGTCTTACTGCGCGCGTGCGAGAGCGGAGCGGTTGCTTTGGGTGGATCACGCCAAGAAGAATGCTCGCGGCCGCAGTAGGGTCTCGCTATGCGAATGTGCGCGTTCGTTTCTCCCCACCATTCTGTGGTGTTAGGCCCTCGTTTTGAGGAGACAGTGCCAAGCGTTCCTTCTTCCTTTCCTCCTTGGTCCCCTCCTCCCTCCCCCCTCCTCCACCATGCGCCTCCCGCGCCCAGGAGAACGTTTCGGGGCCCCATGGGGGCTCAACGAAAGCCCCATCGGCTGCACTCGCATGCGGATCCCATCCACGACTGCGTTTCGCGTCTCCAATGAGGTTCCCATCGAAAGCCCCAATGGCTGCACTCGCATGGGTTTCCCCACTCAGGACAGCGCCACGTGGCCCCGTAGGGAGCCCCACCGAAGGCTCCAGTGGCTGCACTCGCATGCGGCTCCTCCACCCAGGACAGCGCTCCGTGGCCCCGTCGGGAGCTCCACCGAAGACCCTGGTGGCTGCACTCGCGCGCGGTTCCCCCACGCGTTTTGTGGCCCCGCCGGGAGCTCCGCCGAAAGCCGCAGTGACTGCACTCGCATGCTGTTCCCCCACTCAGACAAGCGTTCCGTGGCTCTGTAGGGGTCTCCACCGAAGGTCCCAATGGCTGCACCCGCATGCGGTCCCCCCGCCCAGGGCAGCTCTACGCGGCCCCGTAGGGAGCTCCACCGAAGGCCCCAATGGCTGCACTCGCATGCGGGTCCCCCACCGGGGACAGCGCTTCGTGGCCCCATACGGGGTTTCTTCCTCATCCTACTGCCCCTCCTCCTCATGCTCCTCCTCCCCCCCTGCTCCTCCTCGATCCTCGTTTGTGCCACCCGCCCTCTCGCGCCCTCTCCTCCCAATGGCCATGACGGGATTGCAGTCGGCGCGCATCATGATTTTTCGAAACGGAAATTTGGAAAATTAGCCTGGCAATGGACCCAACCATGTGCAGGTGTGGGTTCCGCAATGTTGAATCTCGTCTTCGATGGAGCTCCCGATGGGTCCACGAAACGCTGTCCTGGGTGGGGGAACCGTACGCGAGTGCAGCCATTGGGGCCTTCGGTGGACCTCCCGATTGAGCTGAGAAACGCGGTTCTGGGCAGGGGAACCGCCTGCGAGTGCAGCCACCAGGGTCTTCGGTGGAGCTCCCGGCCACGAAACGCTGTCCTGGACGGAGGAACCGCATGCGAGTGCAGCCACTGGAGCCTCCGGTGGAGCTCCCTACGGGGCCGCGCAACGCTGTCCGGGGTGGGGGGACCGCATGCGAGTGCAGCCACTGGGGCCTTCGGTGGGGCATCCGATAGGGACACAAAGCGCTGTCATGGGTGGGGGAACTGCATGCGCGTGCAGCCGCTGGGGCCTTCGGCGGAGTAACGCGAGCGGTCAGCAGGGGGAAGCAGGAGGAGGAGGAGGAGGAGGATCAGGATGAGGAGAAGCTAGCTGGGGAAGAAAGTGACGAGCGAGGAGGAGCATGAGGAGCACGACGAGATCCATGGGAACCGTATTCCCGATGAATTGGAATAGCAGGCAGGAAAATCTAAACTGGCTTGGGACTGCGCGGCATTCCCAAAAAGATATGTTGAGACGGGAGCGGGGCCCTAACACGCCAGCGTATACTATGGAACTCTCGTTTTGAGGCGAATTGAGAAACATTGAGACGAATTGAGAGAAATTGAGATCTTTTGAGATACATTGAGCTATAATTCTTCGTTCAAACCGTGGATTAAGAGAAATTGAGACGAGAAAGGCGGTCCAGTCGAGGATAATTGAGACTGTTTGCGGTGTCCAATAGAAGTTTTCGAAAGGGTCTGATGGCAATGCGATTTGGGAGCATGAGGAAAGCAGCAGAAGGATGGGCGGCAGGAGAAGCAGACGGCGAGGACCCGATGGCATGGACCATGGCAACTGGAGCCAAGACATATTTCCCAAACGAGGGCAAGCGGTGGAGGATGCACATGCCACAGGACCTTGTGCTCGTTAGGGGCACGCTAGAATGCCAAGGGCTGTCTGGCAGGGTTTCTGCAAGTCTTCTCAGGGGCTGCCACCGCCCCTCTCGCCGCAGAGCGCCGCATGCATCGGGCCCCGCTTCCCCAGTGAAGAACAACAAATGTTCACTCCCGCAACAAGTATCCTCTGTGGAAGTACACCAGGTCCACGCTCTCGCGGCATCGATTCCTCGCAAATTTGTCTGGAGATGGCTCTCACCATATGCAACTGTGGGTTCCGCAATTGCGAATATTTCATCTTCGATGGAGCTCCACACGGGTCCACGAAGCGCTGTCCTGGGTGGGGCAACGGCATGCGAATGCAGCCACCGGGGCCTTCGGTGGAGCTCCCGATCGAGCCGAGAAACGCGGCCCTGGGCAGAGAACCGCATGCGAGTGCAGCCACTGGGGCCTTGGGTGGAGCTCCGTACGGGGCGACGAAACGCTGTCCTGGGTGGGGGGGACCGCATCCGAGTACAGCCACCACGGCCTTCGGTGGAATTCCCGCTCGAGCCGAAAAACTTGGTCCTTGGTTGGGGGACCGCACGCGAGTGCAGCCACTTGTCCATCGATGGAGTTTCCGATTGAGCCGAGAAACGCGATCCTGGGCGGAGGGAACCGCATGCGAGTGCAGCCACTGAGGCCTCGTCGGAGCTCCTGACGGGGCCACGAAGCGCTGTCCTGGGCGGAGGGAGCCGCATGCATGTCCGGCCACATGGGCCGTCGACGGAATTCCCGATGAGGCCACGAGACGCTGGCGTGAGTGCTGGAACCCATGCGAGTGCAGCCATAGGGGCCTTCCGCGCGCTCCCCATGGGGCCACGAAGCGCTGTCCTTGGTCGGAGGTCCGCATGCTTGTGCAGCCACCGGAGCCTTCGGTGCAGCCCATATATGGGGCCACGTAGCGCTGTCCTGGGTGGTGGAACCGCATGCGAATGCAGCCACCAGGGCCTTCGGTGGGGCTCCCCATGGGGCCACGAAATGCGGTCGTGGGTGGGGGCGCGCCTGCGAATGCAGCCACCGGGGCCTTCGGTGGAGCTCCCGGCGGGGCCACGAAATACGATCCTGGGCGGAAGGGATCGCATGCGAGTGCAGCCGCTCGGGCTCTATGTGGAGCTCCTTTTCGGGCTACGAAACGCGGGCCTGAGTGGGGGAACCCCATGCTACTGCAGCCGTCGGGGTTCTCGGTAGCAACCCCTATGGCGCCACGAAACGCAGTCCTGGGTGGGGGAGCCGCATACGAGTGCAGCCACTGGGGCCTTCGGCGGGGAAGCCTACAGAGCCCCGAAACGTTGTCCTGTGTGCGGGAGACGCACGGTGGAAAAGAGAGGAGGGAGAAGGGGGCGAGGAGGTGAGAAGGAAGGAACGCGGGGCACTCTCTTCGAAACGAGGACCTAACACCACAAGATGGTTGAGAGAGGCGACGCGTGATGACGAGAGCGTGGGGTTCGCTCTCGACCAGGCGCCGCGGGATGACGCCTGTGCATGCTCCTTTTCCTCTCCCTGTATGTTCCTCTTCCCGTCCTCCTGCCCCCCTCCTCCAATCCCGAACTCGGTGAGCTCGGACGCGGTCGTGGTAATGGCACGGCGCCCTCGAGCCTCACAGATGCAGCACCACTCTCTGCCTTCAGCCCCCTCGCCCCCCGAATGCGCTGAGCAGACTCTCCGCTCCCCTTGCTCTCCGCGCCACTCGTCTAGCTGCTTGCCTGCTTGCCTGCTCCCCCGCCGACCCCGTACGACCCAAGACACCTGTGCGTCCTCGGCCGCCAGACGACCGACACCCTCATGACGCCGACGCCCGTGCCCGACCAACGCCCAACCCCATCCTGGCGCTTTACTCGACACCCAATCCCAGCCCGACGCCTCACCCGACGCCCTGCCCTATCACGACGCCATACCCGACGCCCCACCCGAGCACGACACCCTTCCCGACGGCACATCCCAGCCCGCTGCCCCACCCTAGCCCGACGCCCTACCCGACGCCCTGCCATAACACGACGCCATACCCGATGCCCCACCCAAGCACGGCGCTCTTTTCGACGACACATCCCAGCCCGACGCCCTACCCCAGCCAGATGCCCTACCCGACGCCGCTTCCCAGCCCGCCGCCGTACCCGACGCCCTGGTCCAGCGCGTCGCCACACCCGACGCCCCACCCCAGCCCGACGCCCTACCCGACACCCAGCCCCAGCACGACGCCCTACTCGACGATGCACCACAGCACGACGCCCTACATGGCGCCTCGCCCCAGCCCGACGCCCTCCCCCATCCCGCCGCCGATGGCCTACCTCTTCGACGGGGCCCTGGTGCATGAGGGCAACGCCGTTCCCCAACCCGTCGCTCTATCCGACGCCCCACCCCAGCCCGACGCCCGACGTGACGCCTCGACCAAGCATGACGCCGACGGAGTTGAGCGCCACGCCGCTGATCAGCAGCGCCGAAACGAGCTGTACCACCTCGTCCACCACGATTGGGCCAACCCCCACTCGCTGCGCTGCCACCTGGACGCCTCGCCCGCCTGCGCGGCCGCCGCGCCGTGGACAGCTCCGGGGACACAGGGAATGCTGAAAGCGGACAAGACGCCGGTTGAACCCCCCCCTCCCAGAGGCCAAGCTGCTTCTCGCGAGAGCTTTCCGGGAGGCGCCAGGTGCGTGTTTGCGAGGGCTCTGGGAAGCGTGGCCATCCACCTCGTCGAAGCCGACGCGTTTGGGTGGCGGCGTTGCCCTGCCGTGCCCCTCCCCACTCACTTCTCCTGGCTGCCTTACCCTCCCTGCCCTTCCTCTCCTCCCCTGCCTCCCCATCGTTCGTCCCCGCGCCAGCATGACTGGTTCGCGGGGTGCGGTAAAGTGGTCGATTTGTTTTCCTCTAGGGCTGCCCTGCCAGAGGAACCCGCCAGCCCCTCGCTGGCGCTTCGCGCCGTGCTGCTGCTGCACGCGGAGGGCTCCTGGCTCCAGTTCGACTTGCCCGGGGACCGTGTCGGCAGCACTGATGCGTACTTCGACGCCCTACGGGCGACGGCGCGCGACGTGGCGGCCGAGTTCAGCGCCCTGGTCGACATTCTGCAGGTGACCCTCTGGGACTCCACCGCCGTGAAGCCCTCGATGATGGCGATTTGCATGGACAGCGACTTGACGATGGCGTCGCCCCACCTCCACGCCCACCAGTGCCAGGTCAGGCAGGACTTCCGCATGTACAGCTGCGCGATCGGTTCGACGCTGCGCAACTCGACGCGCGGGCGGTTCGACCCTTGGCTCGGAGGCTACGCGGACTCTCTCGGTCCGCACCAGCTGGAAGTGCCCCCTTTCATGGGCATCAGCGCTGAAGATTCCAGCTCTGCGCTCTTCGCGGACATTTGCGACGCCATCGATGGCCCTTCGGAGGCCCCTGGGCTGCTGCCAGGCTCGTCTCAGAACCAGTCGAGGACTATGGGAGCCCGAATCCGCGAACCCTCGGGCACCCCCCAAACTGACCGTCGAGAGGCCCCGCGAGGGCTTTGCCGCTGGGGGGGGCCCCCGCCGTCTCGCCCAGCCACCGGCCTCCCCAGGGGGACACGGGACCCGGGTTCGGACCTGCCCCAACATTCTGTCCACTGCCTCTCCCCTGCCCCGCCTCTGCACCACCTCCCCCTCCCCCTGTTGTGATGTATCCGGAGGTTCCCTGCCCCAGGACTGTGCTCCGGCCCCGTCCACCAGGGCCGACGCCTCGAGCGGCTTCAACCTGTTCGCGCCCGCCATCCCTCGCCTCGGCGCGCGCGCTGTGGTTGCTGCGCCTGGCCCGGCGGCGGCGCGCACCTCGCCGGCGGAGTTGTGCTTCCACTCCCACCTCCGCAGCTGCGCCGCGAGCGCTTCCGGAGCTACCAGCACATCGTCTAGCCCCCTTGGCGACGGCATGCCCCAGGCCGTGCGGCCGCAGGCGCCAGCAGCGGTCGCGGCCCCGATCAACAGGATCCTCCGCATGGTGTGCCCGGCGATGTCGACCACGCTGGACGCTGCGTACTTCTGCGCGCGCCCCCTGCCAGGCCTGCTCATCGACGCTATGAGCTGGGCCCCCCCAGCGTTAGCCAGCGCATGCTTGGCCGAGTACGTTCACGCCGTTCTGGGGCAGGCGATCCCCAGCGCGATCCACCCGGTCTTGATGATGGCGGCCTCCTGCGCGACTTCGGCACCCTTGAAATTCTTAGTGTTTGGGGCGGCTCTGCACGGAGGTCCTCTTCAGCGTGCCCTTGCTGGAGTTTGCGGTGCCGCTTTAGTTGGAGATGTTCATTTCTCGCAGCCGATCTGCGCGCCCATCGCGGCCAAGGCTGCCATTGCGCTGAGCCCGGGGCGGTGCTCCACATGCTTTTCGTCGCCAGTGGCGTGGGCAGGGCGCGCCGCTCTGCTTATCCGTTCCGTGCTGTCGCCTGCATTCCCCGCGGGCTCTGACTCGGACGCGCGCCGCATGTGTCTCTTCGAACGCACGCGCTGCATCTGCCGCCGTGGAGGGGGAGGAGAGGGGGGAGATCATCGGCCACGGCCTTCTTCGGGTGGCGCTCTGGACAGCAGGGCCCGCAGCCGTTCCCCTCCACCGGGGGCGGCGCCGCAGCCGCGAGCAGCATCAGCGGCCCCCCCTTCATCCGGGCTAACGGCGGAGGCATCTCAGCCTGCTCGTCACGAGGTTGGCGCCCGCAACACTTTAATCGAGAGTGCACCCGTTGGTGAGTCGCCCGGGCGCCGACTTCGGCGGAACCGCACCGAGGGGGGTGATCCTGGCCCAGTCCCCCGCCTGGGCTTGAGGATGGGAGAACTGAACATCGACCCCGAGCGGGGCATGAATGTCGATGCCGGCGCCCCCCTGCCAGAGATCCGCCGCGCGGCCGCCGCGAGCTCCGCTGCTGCGGCCTCGCCGCCAGCCGCGGCCGCCGTTGCCCCTGCCCCGCCGCCCGCGGCTGCTCCACCGGCGGCGCGCGGTCTGCCTGCCGCCGCCGCGGCCCCCGCCGATCAGCCCCCGGCAGCCCCGCCAGAGGCCGCAGCTCCAGACGCGCAAGTTCCGCCGCCGCCCGCCCCTGCAGACGGCGCCGCGGCCCCTCCACAACGGCGCGCCCGGCGCGCGCGGGTCGGCTGCCCTGTCCCGGGCTGCCCCCGCGCGGACCTTGCCTCCAGCGCTGGTTGGGCAGACGACGCGGCCACGCCCCCGCGTCTCAATGAGCATGCGGCCGGCAGATTTCCGGGCCCCCCGCCGGCATCACAAGCATATTTGGACGAACACAGCTTGTCACAATGTTTGGTCTGCCAGCGGTGCCCCCACTCGCGCCGCGGGCGCGCGCGTCCGCGGCGCCGCCCCGCTGCGCGAGCTGCTGCTGCCGAGGCCGCGCCGGCGGCTGACGACGGCGCCCCCCGGCCGCGCGGCTTGCCCACCTGGCAAGAGGTCTGAACCCCACGAGCCAGCGCAAAGCACTACGCGCCCAAGGGGGCGCGGGTCCTGTGGGCCCGCTGCCCGGCGCAGGCGGCGGCGCTCGCCGTGCGCCAAAACGCAGAGGAGGCGTGGCCCCAGTTTGCCACGCTGCCCAAGTGCGCCCTCCGCCCGCGCACGCGCGGGGGCCGCGGCAGCAGGGGCGCGGCGGAAGCTCTGACCAAGAACCTCCGCCAGCGCTGGCCGGAGGGAGAGCGCGCTTCGCTCTGGGCGGAGACCGCGGACAGGCGAGCCACTGCAAAACCCTCCCGCGCGGCTCAGAGAGCGCAGCGCTGCCTGGAACTCTCGGCGGACGCGCAGTGCTCCAAGAGCTGCTCGGCGCTCACCAGCGCGCCCCCGGCGGAGGTCACCGCAGCTGCGCTGGAGCAGATGCGTCAGAAGCACCCGAGCAGCCAGCGACCCGTGGACGCCGCCAGCCCCCCCGCGGCCAACGCGGCGGCGGTGCCGCAGCTAGACGCCGCCTCGCTCGAGCGCGAGGTGCGGGCCTTCCCTCGGGGCCCCGCTCTGGGCCCCTCCGGCCAGCGGCCGCAACACCTCAAGGACGCGCTGCAGACGGCGGCCCACCGCGACGAGGTGCTGCAGCAGCTGCTCGGCCTCGCCAACCTCCTCGCGAAGGGTCACCCCCCCCCCGGCGTGGCGGACTACCTGGCTGGCGCCTCGCTGGTGGCCCTGCCCAAGAATCGGGGAGACGTAAGACCCGGGCACGGGGGACTCGGAAATCCCCGACGAGGTCGTCAAAAAAATGACGAGGCCGAGCCTGCATTTTGACGAGGCCTCCCGCTGCAGACATCCCACGAAACTCCTCCTCGTCAAAATCCGAGGCGCGGTCGTCAAAAAACGATGGCGAACCCGAGTCCTGGCAAACCCGGGTCTTACGCTCCCCCGAAAGAAGGACGGCGGCCTTCGACCGGCGGCCGCGGGGGAGACCGCGCGGCGCCTGGTGGCGAAGTGCCTTGGCAGCCGAGTTTCTGACGCCGCCCGAGACCGCCTCGCCCCCCCTGCAGGTAGGCGTCGCCCTCCCGGGCGGCTGCGAGGCCGCGGTGCACGTGCCCCGACAGTGGTTCGCGCGCCACGCCGGCAGCAGGCAGAAGGTGTTCGCTAAGCTTGACTTAAGCAACGCTTTCAACGCCCTCGACCGCCAAGCCCTCCTGCAAGCGGTGCGCGAGGAGCTGCCTGCTCTTGCGCCCTGGGCTTCCTGGTGCTACCGGGCCCCCTCCCTGCTCTGGCCGCTCGGAATGCGACGTGCAGCAGGGGGGCCCACTGGGGCCGCTGCTCCCCCCTAGCGCTGCAGCGCGCTGCCGAGAGGGCTCTCCGCCAGCCCGCCCCCGCGGCCGCGGGCGCCCTGGACCTGACCTTCTTTTCCTCGACGACGGCACCCTAGCTGGCGACCGTGGGGCTCCGCCTGAGCACGGGGCCCGGGAAATGCGAAGTGGTCCCCGCTGGCGGTGGCGACAGCGAGGTGGATCTGCAGGCCCCCCCCCCGGGCTTCCGCATGCGCGCGGACGGCTGCTTCGAGCTCCTGGGCGCGCCAGTCGGCAGCGACGCCTTCTGCCTCGAGCACGCCCGGCAGCGAGTCGACAAGGCCACCGAGCTCCTTGACGCACTCGGCGCCCTCGAGCACGCCCAGGTTGCGCTCCACCTGCTACGGCAGTGCGCCGGCTTCTGCTGACTCAGCTACTCGGCGCGGGCTGTCCCGCCCAAGC
Organism: Prorocentrum cordatum; assembly: GCA_963575745.1. Taxonomy (NCBI): domain Eukaryota; class Dinophyceae; order Prorocentrales; family Prorocentraceae; genus Prorocentrum; species Prorocentrum cordatum. The sequence continues at coordinate 745,852 of CAUYUJ010014327.1, read as the reverse complement.
TGGGCAACGAAGTGCGCGCCAGCCTCGAGCAGCTGAGCAGCAGCTCCCCCGCGGACGACTCCTGGGCACAGGCGCAACTCGCCCTCAAGGCAGGCGGCCTGGGGCTGCGCCCGGCGGAGCGCCACGCGCCCGCCGCCTACTTGGCTTCCCGCGCGGCCTGCTCTGCGCTCTGCCAGCAGCTCCGGGCGGGCTACTCCGACGACGACACTGGCGCCGACGGCGCCCTGGGCGCTGCCGCGGCGGCCTACAACGCCCGGTTAACACTGGCAGATCGGATCGCTTTCGACGCCAGCCAGCACGGCAACCAGCGGGGGCTCTCTGACCGGCTGGACCAGGCCGCCAAGGCCGAAATCTGGCAACGCGCTTGCCCCGCCACCAGGGCCCACCTCTCGCTGGTCAGTGCCCCTGGCGCCAGCGGCTGGCTGCAGGCGCGGCCCTGCGCTGAGGTTGGCACGGAGTTCCCGCGCGGCTTGATGCAGATTGCTCTGCAGAGGCGCTTGCGGGTGCAGCTGGCGGACGCAGAGACCTTCTGCCCGGCTTGCGACGGCGTCCTCGACGTCTACGGCGACCACGCGTTGGTCTGTCCTTGCCGAGGGGACCGAGTCAAGCGGCACAACGACTTACGAGACCAGGTTTCTTCGCCGCGCAAGCCGCGGGGTTCCCAGGCTCCGAGCTCGAACGGCCTGGCCTCCTGCAGCCTCGCGCGAGCGGCGAGGGCCCGCCTGGGGCGGAAGAGAACGGCGGCGAGCTCGACGACGGCGGCTGGCGCCCGGCGGATGTGTATATTTATTCCCCGTTGGCGTAACGGCGCCCCGGCCGCCCTTGCCTTCGCGGTCACCTCGGGGCTGCGGGGCGACCTGCTCGCCGCCTCGGCTGCCGCGCCTGGCGCCGCGGCCGAGCGCTACGCGGAGCAAAAACGCCTCTTCCTCAACGCCGAGCGCAGCTGCGCCGCCGCTGGGATCACCTTCGTTGCCATGGTGGTCGAGGCGCACGGCGGCGGCTGGGGCAAGGAGGCGCGACGCGCCCTGGCCGTCCTGGCCAAGCGCGCGGCAGACGCCACGGGGGACGACCCTTCGCAGGTGGCGGCGGAGCACGCCCAGCGACTCTCGCATCTCGTCCAAAGGGAAAACGCGCGGGCCGTGCTCCGCAGGCTGCAGGCGCCGGTCGGGGCGCCCGCGGCCAGGTTTGCGGCGGCCACGGCGGCCAACGCGGCCGACGCCGCCTGAGCCGCCGGCCCACTCCCCCTCCCCTGACTACGAGCACCGCCCCCGGCCCGCCCCAACGACCGCGACCGCCCCCGACGCCCTGCCCTGACTTGACCACGACCGCCCCGACGACCACGACCGCCCCCGACGACCGCGACAGCCCCCGACGACCAACGCCCCCGACGCCCTGCCCTGACCACGACCGCCCCGACGACCACGACCCTCCCCGACGACCACGACCGCCCCCGACGACCAACGCCCCCGACGCCCTGCCCTGACCACGACCGCCCCCTCCCCCGTCCACGACGACGACCTCCTCCGTCCGCCCCCTCGTTCCTGCTTGCTCTGCGCTGCCTCTGCCGCTCCCCTCCCTCCTCCTGTCGTGTCCGGCGTTTGTTCGCAATGTTTTTTCTTCCAGCCCCTCCTCCTCCTCCTCCTCCTCCTCCTCCTCCTCCTCCCCCCCCCCTCCTCCTCCTCCTTTTCCTGCTCCTGCGACCGGAGGCCCGGCGTCTGAAGGCGTCTCTCGGCTGGTCGGCAGAGCAGGGCGCGGCGATCCCGAGGGGCCCGGGGGCGCGGAAGCTGCCGCCGGCTGCCCCCCACTTGCCTCCCCCAGACGAGCTGCGCGCTCTCGTCGGCGTGCATTTGGCGCGTCGGGGGGGCGCTGTGCATTCCCAGTCGGTTTTCGGTTGCGCTGTTTCTGTGGACCACCTTGTCAGTAGAGGCGACGCTGGCAAAAAAACAAATTGGGGGATTGCCCTCAGAACCGCTTCCAAACTCGGGCATTCCGAAAACATCTGCCCCTTGACCCTGAGCAAAGAAGAGATTGATCCCGCTGTTCCAGAGCGCACAATCGCAATGGCGCGTCCGGACGCAGAAAAGGAAACGCCGACAAACATGCGCCCAGGCCCCGACCGCTCCAGCCACACGCAACGCCAACCCAGAGCGACATCGAAGCGTTTTCAAACTGCCGCATGGGCAAAATTTATTGGGACAATTTCACGTGCGCAGGCTTTCGCCCCCCTCCCGTTGACGCCACCCCCAAGTGGAGCTGGACAAATCATTACGATTACCTTTGCCATCGCCGTTGCCATCGCCATTGCCTTTGCCCCGTTACCATTGCCATAACCATTACCATTACCGTCACCGTCACCATTACCATTCCCAGAATCATTACCATTACCACAATCGTTGCCATTACCATTACCATTACCATTGCCATTGCCATTGCCATTGCCATTCGCCACTACCATTACCATTGCCACTCGCCACTACCATTACCATTACCATTACCATTACCATGGCCATTGCCATTGCCATGCGCCACTACCATTACCATTACCAGGACCATTACCATTCCGATTCACATTCCCATTCCCAATACCATTACCATTACAAGTGCAATTACCATTACAATTACCATTACCATTACCTTTACCTCTACCCTCACCTTTACCCTTGCCCTTACCATTCCCGTTGCCGTTGCCAGCACCCATGCAATTTCCAGTCCCGTTCCCATTCCCATTCCCATTCCCAATCCCATTCACATTCCCACTTCCCGTTCCCGTTCCCATTCACATTACCATTACCATTGCCATTGCCATGGCCATGGCCATTACCATTGCCATTGCCATTGCCATTACCGTTGCCATTGTCATTGCCAATCGCTACCCCGTTACCACTATCATTACCGTTACCATTACCAGTGCCATTACCATTACCTCTGTCATTGCCATTACCATTCGCATTGCCATTGCCATTGCCATTAGCCACTACCATTACCATTGCCAGTACTATTTCCATTGCCATTCCCATTCCCATGACCAGTATGATTTCCATTACCAATACCATTACACTTACCTTTACCTCTACCTTTACCTTTACCCTTATCATTTCCATTTCCGTTACCACTACCACTACCATTTCCATTTCCGTTCCCATCCCCATTCCCATTCACATTCCCAGTCCCGTTCCAATTCCCACTACCATTGCCATTACCCTTACACTTACCATTGCCGTTGCCATGGCCATTATCATTGTCATGGCCATTGGCATTGCCAATCCCATTGCCATTGTCATTACCATTGCCGTTGCCATTGTCATTGCCAACCGCTACCCCATTACAATTGCCATTACCGTTACCACTACCATTACCATTACCTCTGCCATTAGCATTACCATGACCATTACCATTGTCATCGCCATTGCCATTCGCCACTACCATTACCATTGCCAGTACCATTTCCATTCCCATTCCCATTCCCATTACTATTACCGCTGCCATTACCATTAGAATTCCCATTCTGATTCCCAAAATCATTACCATTTCCATTACCATTACCAGTGCCATTACCATTACCACTACCATTATCATGTCCATTCCCGTTCCCGTTCCCATTCCCACTCCCATTTCTATTACCATTACCAATACCATTACCACTGCCATTGCCATTACCATTACCATTACCATTACCTTTACCTCTACCTTTACCTTTATCCTTACCATTACCATTACCATGGCCATGGTCATTACAATTGCCATTACCGTTGTCATGGCCATTTCCATTGCCAGTGCCATTATCATTACCAGTGCCGTTGTCAATGCCATTGCCTCGCTACTCCGTTACCACTATCTGCACCGTAACCATTACCAGTACCATTACCATTACCACTGTCATTACCATTACCATTACCATTACCATTACCATTACCATTGCCATTGCCATTGCCATTGCCACTGCCATTCGAAGGTTTCAGTAGGAATCATTCAGTGGAGGGTTTCAGTTGGGATCCACATGTGGAAGATTTCAATAGGAATCATTCAGTGCAGGGTTTCGATGGGAACCCTTCCGTCGAGGATTTCACTGTGAATCCGTCTTATGGGAGCGTTCAATAGGAATCCTTCTAGGGGGAAGGCAGATGTGGCCACGTCGCATTCATTTATGTGGTTCGCCTGCCCCCTTTCAGATATTGTTTCCTGGGAGGGGAGGGGGGGGGGGGGAGGGGGGAAAGGGAGGGGGGGGAGGCGCGGGGGGGAAGGGGGGGGGGGCGCCAGGGGGAAAAAAGAAACAACAATAATAAAAAAGAAAGGTAGGAGGAGGGGGAGGGGGGGGAAGGAGGAGGAGGAGGAGGCGGAGGAGGAAGAGGAGGAGGAGGAGGGCGACGACGACGACGACACAGAGCAGAGTTTGCACAGAAACAATCGCGACCTCAGCGCGAAAGCCTCGCGCGCGCTTTGGAACCACAGGGGCTCCACAATCCCCCGTTCTCGAGGAAGAAGGGAGGAGGGAAGAGGGAAAAGGGAAGATAAAAG
>CAUYUJ010014327.1:681915-736237 GCA_963575745.1 Prorocentrum cordatum | reverse complement strand
CCCCTCGGGGCTGCGACCCCCCTCGCGGGTGCGACCCCCCTCGCGGGTGCGACCCCCCTCGGGGCTGCGACCCCCCTCGCGGGTGCGACCCCCCTCGGGGCTGCGACCCCCCTCGCGGGTGCGACCCCCCTCGCGGGTGCGACCCCCCTCGCGGGTGCGACCCCCCTCGCGGGTGCGACCCCCCTCGGGGCTGCGACCCCCCTCGCGGGTGCGACCCCCCTCGGGGCTGCGACCCCCCGCGGTTGCGACCCCCCTTGGGGCTGCGACCCCCCTTGGGGGCTGCGACCCCCCTCGCGGGTGCGACCCCCCTCGCGGGTGCGACCCCCCTCGCGGCTGCGACCCCCCTCGCGGCTGCGACCCCCTCTTCCGGGTGCGACCCTCCTCGCGGGTGCGACCCCCCTCGCGGGTGCGACCCCCCTCGCGGGTGCGACCCCCCTCGGGGCTGCGACCCCGCTCGCGGGTGCGACCCCCCTCGCGGGTGCGACCCCTCCTCGCGGGTGCGACCCCCTCGCGGGTGCGACCCCCATCGCGGGTGCGACCCCCCTCGGGGCTGCGACCCCCCTCGCGGGTGCGACCCCCCTCGCGGGTGCGACCCCCCTCGCGGGTGCGACCCCCCTCGGAGCTGCGACCCCCCTCGCGGGTGCGACACCCCTCGGAGCTACGACCCCCCTCGGGGCTGCGACCTCCCTCCCGGGTGCGACCCCCCTCGCGGGTGCGACCCCCCTCGCGGGTGCGACCCCCCTCGCGGGTGCGACCCCCCTCGCGGGTGCGACCCCCCGCGGGGTTGCGACCCCCCTCCCGGGTGCGACCCCCCTCGCGGGTGCGACCCCCCTCGCGGGTGCGACCCCCCTCGCGGGTGCGACCCCCCTCGGGGCTGCGACCCCCCTCGCGGGTGCGACCCCCCTCGCGGGTGCGACCCCCCTCGCGGGTGCGACCCTTCTCGCGGGTGCGACCCCCCTCGCGGGTGCGACCCCCCTCGCGGGTGCGACCCCCCTCGGGGCTGCGACCCCCCTCGGGGCTGCGACCCCCCTCGGGTCCTGGGGTCTTGGGGTCCCGGGGGTCCAGGGGGGTCCTGGGGTCCTGGGGGTCATCGGGGTCGATTCGGGAGGTTCTGGGGTCATCGGGGTCCCGGAGTCCTGGGGGTCATCGGGGTCCTGGGGTCCGGACCGGAGGGGAAAGGGGTTCGGTTCGGTTCCCGTCGGTTCGGTTCAGGGGCCGCCCGGTTCCGGTTCGGTTCCGGTTCTGGTTCGGTTCGGTTCTCGCCGGTTCGGTTCTGAATGAATTCGGTTCGGTCCGGTTCGGTTTTCTACGTTCCTGGTTTTGGACCGGTTCGGTCACGGTTCTCGGTTCTCGGTTCGGTGCGGCCCCTTCATGCTTGTGATAGTCGATCCTTCAGAGGGTCACGCGGAAACGCAGCACAGACTCTTGGGAAAACAAAGGGGGTTCCTGGACCACCATGTTGAATGAACGGCTAAGTCGAGCCCGTCCCTCCACATGGGGAATATTAAAAGATGGTCAGCAAATCGTCTGGGGACTATTTTTGACATTTTTTGAGCATTTGGGTTTTTTATGTATGTTTTGTTTTTCGCCCAAAATCCCGACTTACATCAACGGCAGGGTCGCGCGAGTCGCCGGCGACGCAGCCGAGCAGTTCAGCAGAGCAGCCGCGCCCTGGAGCGCGCACTACGTTCGGCCGCGAGGGGCATCCATCCATGCGAATGGTGACGTCTATGACAGTGACGACGATGACGACGACGATGACGACTAAGGCGACGAAGACAACGATGATTGTCATGGTCATCATTGTCATCGTCGTCATTGTTATTGTCATCACCGTTATCATCATCGTTGTCATCGTCATCGTTGTCGCCGTCATCAATGTCATCGTCGTCATCATTGTCACCGTCGTCGTTATTGTCATCGTCGTCGTCGTCATCGTCGTCATTGTTATAATTCTCCTCCTCCCCATCCCCGTGGCTTGGTGCTCGCAGTCCTTTAAAGTCCTGCGGTTGTGACTCGTCCCCGCTCAGGCTACCCGCTCCGCTCTGCCCGTCGCAGGCCCCTCCCCCTCGGTCGTTCGCAGTGCGCAGTGGGCACTTTTGGAAACGCACTGCATCGGGGGGCAGGGGCAGCTGGTCGAACAGGGCGGCGAGACGTTCCTGAACGTGCGCCGTGACTGCCAGAGTGATTCTCCCGACGGTTTTCACGTCGCTGCGAAGGGCAGCGCGATCCGAACGACGAAGGCGTCCCCTGCTAGAAATGACGGGCGTGCGCAATCGCATGCGGTCGCACACCGGTGTAGCGCGTCGGGCAAAACGCAGACGTGCCAGGCGCACTGAGTGCTCCCCGTGCTCAAGGATGCACCACATGGGCCTGTGACCTGCCACGAGAAAACTAGATTTACTGAATAACACTTCCGCTGTCCTGGTTGTTGACTGTCTTTCTCCACGCCGGCGTCGCCGATGCATCGCCGATGCGGCGGGATCCTCTGGCCCCCGTGTGCAGGGGCCCCATTCTCCCGTCCTCTCTCCCGGGGGGAAAGAACAGCGCACCCCTCGTCATTGTGGTCCCCAGCCAGCGGCCGTGGACTAGCACGGCAGACCAACCGAGTGAACCGACAGCAGTTGTGTTGGTCGTTTGTGCGTCGCTCCCGAGGTGTTCTTATGCAGTTTCCAACCATGTTCTCTGACAAGGCTCGTGGACAAACGATGCTTGGGGCTCTTGCCTGGTCGGGTGTCTCCAAGAGGACAGTCTGCTCGGCACGTCCTCAACCACTTTGCTTCGGAGGGGGTTCCGTGCATGTTTTCTCTGCGGGAACCATCGAGGACCATCCTGGACCATCGAGCAACAAAAAAACGCACACGATACCAAGATATGCACGGGTAGTGGATGTCCGAGCGATGGCAAGAAGCAGCATCGTTTGGGAATCGCTCTCGGAAGGGCCTTCATCGTGGCCCCCAAGAAGCTACCAAAGGTTTTCCGGAGGACCCTAAGAGGGCCCCAAGAGGGCCCCAAGACGCCCCCAGGAGGTCCCCAGACGGCCCCCCAGACGGCCCAAGAGAGCTCCAAGACGACTCAAGATGGCACCAAGACGGCTTAAGAGAGGCTCCAGAGGTCCCTAAGACGCGCCCAGGCGGCCCAAGAAGACCTCGGACGCCCCCAAGAGCCTGAAAGGCCCCAGGATGCCCCAAGATATCCCCAGATGGCCTCAAGAACCCCCAGGGTAGCCTCAGAAGAGATCACGAAGATCCCCCCTTTTTTCGACCTCTTTTTCCTCGTGCTCCTTACCGTCCTCCTTCGTTGTATTCCTCCTCCTCTTCCTCCTCCTTTTCTCTTCCGCTTCATTCCTCTCCGTGCTCGTCATCCATTTTATCTCTCTGCGTCATTCTGCTTGTCTTCATCCTTGTTGTCCTCGTGCTCCCATCGCTGCCCTCCCTGCCATCCACGCTGTTGTCCTCGTCATACTCCGCCTTATTGTCGCCATCATCCTTCATGTCTCCCCCCCTACGCGTGCAAGATCGACGCTTCCCATTCATGTCCGATCAGGTTTTTGGCCCACCATTGCAATAGTCTTGAGCTTCACTAGGCTCAGGGTGAGTAGCTCTGAGATTCGAATATTGCGGCTTTCGGATGTTTTCGTTGGTTTTCGGTGGCTTTTCCAGCCCCAGGGTTAGGTTGTTCCCGTCGTACTTAAGGGCCACATCCCAGAAACCATTTCGAGCACCCAGAAACGTGTCGAAGCAGTGCCGAAACAGTGTCGCCCCCCAGGGCCCGACACTAAAAAATCCCAAGTTTCGGCACCTTCCTGATGCTCGCAATTCTTTTTGGTGATCCAGGCTCGCGTATAGGTCGGCGCATCCCGACCCCGGGGTGCTCTCCAGGAGCTGCGCCTCGCCGAGAGCGCTCCGGGGGCGCCGGAATCGCCCCGACCGGCCGCCGGAGGTCCGAGTGGGCCTGCAGAGCCCAGGGGCGCAGGGTCCGAGGGCAGCGTCGGAGGGGATAGGGCTCCGTGGCGGGACGTGTGGACCCCCGGCCGCCTCTTTGCTCGCCGGTCGGGGCCCAAAACGCCCACCCAGTGGGCGTGCGTATTTGCCATCGGGGGCCCCTCGCCGATCCATCGGCGACGTATCGCCGATTACTGGTTGCGCGGGAAGAGTGTCGCGAAACCCGATGGGCAACAGGGGGAAGGGCACGCGCCTTCTCCCGGGCAGGCAGGTTGCAGCAGGGTCGCGCAATATTTTTTTAAAAGACTTTTGAAAGTACCCGCGGGTGACGCGATCCGGAGCTCGAGGTTGCAGCCGTTCGCGAGGGGGTACTTGGATGGCCGCGGCGGCTGCTAGGTGGTTAGCGCGGATACTAAGGGGTTAGAGGATTTAGTATGTACGTACAAGTGAGTTGTAAGTAGGTTATAAGTGTTGTAAGTCGGATGTAAGTTGTATAACCAGCTACAACTGGTTAGTAGGAGATACTAACCACTTATAGCTGGAGGCTAACCTTGCTAAGTCTCTAGTAGAGGTTAGCTCGCTAAGTCCCCACTCTAGCTACCACTTGCTAACCACTTAGTAACCACTTAGCTGCCACTTAGTAACCACCCAGTAACCACTTACTAACCACTTAGTAACCACATAGTAAGTCCGCTAGCTAGCTTACTTACTAAGTGGTTAGCGGACTTACTAAGTGGTTAGCGGACTCTGAGAAGGAGAAGGAGGAGGAAGGAGGAGGAGGAGGAGGAGGAGGAAGAGGAGGGGGAGAGAGGAGGAGGAGGAGAAGGAGGAGGAGGAGGAGGAGAAGGAGGAGGAGATGTCGAGGAGGAGGAGGAGTAGGAGGAGGACGGGGAGGAGGATGAGGAGGAGGAGGAAAGGGGGAGGCGGCGGCGGAGGCGGCGACGGGCGCGCCTCAGCCCAAGACGGCCGCTCGACGCGGCGGCCCTGCAGGGCCGCCGCGTCGAGCGGCAGCCTGGCGCGGCTGAGCGCGGCGCAGGCGAAGTTCGCCTGCGCCGCGCTCTGCGCCGCCATCTCCAGCGGCATTGCCGCTGGCGCGGGCGGCGGGGGGGGCCCCGCGCGCCGCTCGGCAGCCAGAGCGGCCCACCGCACGTAGCCGTCGTCCACAACCCAGAGGGTTGGGGGACGACGACGTGCGACGGGCCGATGGCTGCCGAGCCCGTCCCACCCCTCGGGGATGTCGAGGAGGATCCCCGACATCCCCGAGGGGTCCTCCGAGAGGAGACTGCCCCATGGCTCGGGGTCGCCATCGAAAAACATGTCTTGATATGTTTTTCGATGGCGATCCCGAGCCGCGAAGCAAAGGGAAAAGGGAGGGCGCGCTCCCCGCGCGGCCTGTAAGCCGCACGCGCGCGGGCGGCGTCTCCTCCTCCCCCCTCCTTCTATCCTCCTCCTCCTCCTCCTCCTCCCTCTCCTCCTCCTCCTCCTCCTCCTCCTCCTCCTCCTCCTCCTCCTCCTCCTCCTCCTCCTCCTCTCCGCCTCCTCCTCTCGCCCTCCTCCTCTCGTCATCATCATATACTCCTCCCTCGTCCTCCTCCTCCTCATCCTCCTCCTCGTCCTCCTAACCCTCCGCTCCTCCATCGTCCTCCTCCTCCCCCCATCCCCTCCTCATCCTCCTCCTCCTCCTCCTCCTCCTAGCTTCTCTCTCTCTCCTCCTCCTCCCTCCTCCTCCTCCTCCTCCTCCTCCGCCTCCCTCCTCCTCCTCGTTCTCCTCCTCCCCCCCCCCCCCTCCTCCTCCCCATCCTCCTCTCGCTCTGAGCTATCTCGTCGTTTTCCTCCTCCTCATGCTCCTCCTCCTCCTCCTCCTCCTCCTCCTCCTCCTCCTCCTCCTCCTCCTCCTCCCCCTCCCCCTCCTCCACCCTCCCCCCCTCGTCAGAGGAGGGGGGGGAGAGGAGAAGGGGGAGGGGGAGCAAGATGAGGAGGAGGAGCAGCAGTAGGAGCAGGAGGAGGAGGGGGAGAAGGGGGAGGATGCGGGGAAGGAGGAGTTTGAACGACCGCACCACTGATCAACGACATTAGCGCTGCAGCGCAAGAGGAGGAGGAGGAACGAGGCGGAGGAGAGGAATCGGCGACCATGCACTGTTCAGGTGCTGCAGCACCGAAGTGTCAATGAAAAAGGTGCGCTATGCAGAAGGAATCCACGTTTTCAAGGCGGAGAAGAGGAGTCGTCGACCATGCAACGTTCAGGTGCTGCAGCCCCCAAGCATTTAGCAATGTAAAAAAGTGCGCTGCAGCGCCAGTAAGGAATCCACGTTTTAGGCTAAAGCGCACCACCGCGGCTGCGACCATATCGGGCGCGCCACTCGGATGCCGCCGCCCTCGCGCGGCGCCCGCGCGAGCGAGCACACGATGCTCGCCGTGTGCGCCCAAAAGGCGTCGGCATCGCCGCCAAGCACGTGCGCGGAGGCGCGCGGGTGCAGCTTCTCCTTGAAGAAGTAGGGCAGGACCAAGCTCAAGCCATAGTAGTGGCCGTTCTTGGTGAAGGAGAGGTGTTTCAACACCTCGGCCGCAATGTGTTCCCCTCCTCCGTCCTCCAACAGCACGACGTCGCCGTATTTGACGTCGTGGTAGCGGCACCGCGCTGCAGCGGACGTAACAAAGTCCGCAGGCCCGAACTGCTGCAGCAGTTCGCGCGAGATGGCCTTGGACGGCCTGGTGGCGTTAACCAGGCAGTTAACCTTAAAGGTGTCGCCATCCATGAGCTGCCACAGGTGCCGCTCGGTGACGCTCTTCAGGACATTGGCGTCCCAGCCGCTGGAGGCTGCAGCCCCCACCTGAAGAGCGTTCGCAAAGCGCTTGCTGGTCTTGTGATTGCGCTCCAAAACCCAGCACGACGGCAGCGCCACATGGCCCCAACGCCTCACGTAGTTGGCGAAGTGGCGCAGGTAATGGAACTTCTGCGCCATCGTTTCCTTGCCAAATACGCTGCTGTATGACAGCAAAAACATGTTAACCGCAGCCTGCAGCTTATCCGCGTCTGCCTGGCGCCTGGATACTCGTAGGATTTCTTCCGCAACGATCGTGTGCGCCTCGAACACTGCGCAAGCAGATCGGACTGCAGGCGCTGCAGCGTCGCTAGCCACCTCCCTGAAGAAACACGTCAATCCGCCCGCGCGAACGCATGTCCGAACAAGAGGGGTGCAGTACATATCCTACAGAAATTCACGTGCGCTGCAGCGCATGTATTATTGGTCTGGCGGGGGCGCGAAGCATGCAATGATACTTGCATGGTTGTGAGCCCCTCGCTGGCGGTACACTTGAAATGCTTGCTGTCAACGTGGGACCTCACGCGCTTCTCGCCGAAGATCGCGCACGTGTCGGGGGAGATGGAGTGGCACCCTGGAAACGACCAGTCCTGGAAATATGCGTCTGCGCGCGCCCAGTAACCCTTCAACCTTCGAAACATTTGGAACACCAGAATGTTATATGTACCGTTGACGAAAATACAATGCATCCAATCAAACATGACTGTCTCGAGCGGCTTGAGTTTCCGAACCCGCTCAGGCAAATGGGGGTCCCAGTTCCAGCCAAGTCGGCGCTCCAACTCCTGGAACTCGCCCTTGTTCATGATGTTGACCCCTTTCGATCAATCTGTTGCAGATGGCATCGAGCAACGGCGCCGTCATCGGCTGCAGCCGCGACGCATCTGGTTCCGAGTGGTGAACAGCGACACCCGTCGCATCAGAAGCAACTATATCCCGAACTTCGCCCTTCAAGAACACGTTGCGGCACATAAAACATGGTTTGATTCCTGACGAACCTTTCATTCCGATCAAGCGGTGTATTGCATCCTCGTCCGCGATCCGACAGAGCCGCTGCAGCGACGCAAGAAGGCGTAATGGATATATACATGTGCACATGTATGCTAACTAATCTTGGGTGCTATGCGGCGACCGCTGCAGCGGCTGAATGTAAATTCCGAGGTCCATCTGGATGAGCTCCGTCGCGCCGTCGGGGCGCAGCCGCAAGCTGATGCCTGCGCTGAAGTTGTGCCCCTGATCAGGCCAGAACTGCGCGAGGATTGCGTCCAGTAGCATCGTCAGTCCGTGCGGCTGGATGTCGTTCGCGGTCTTGGCCCGCATCGTCGCGAGCTGGAACCACGCATCCTGCGAACAAATCGCAGCACAGCTGGCGCTGCAGCGCCTCTCTCTCTCTCTCTCTCTGTCTCTCTCTCTCTCTCTCTCTCTCTCTCTCTCTCTCTCTCTCTCTCTCTATCTCTCTCTCTCTCTCTCTACCCCCCTCCTCCCCCCGCATATATCGTTGCTGCAGCAACGCTATCGCGAAAGTCCTCCGACGAAAGCGCCTGCGGGCCGAATTCCGCGATCGCCCAGTAGATGCCCCAGGACTTGCGGTTCTGCACGTGCGCCAGCGCGTTGCCAGCGCCTATTGCATCGCCGTAAATGATGATGTGCCGCGGGCGTGGCAGCTCCAGCGCCCGCTGCCACAGAGGCTGCATCGCGGGGAGGGCGCTGCAATACCACAGCATTGCTGCTGGACTGCAGATCTCCACCGCGTGCTGCCCGACTGCCATGTTCTGGCGGAGCTTGCCGTACGGCGTGTTCTCACCGACCATGAGCTCCCGAGCGTCTCTGATATCCTGGCGTCGGGATCCCAATTCGGGGGTTCCGTCTCGCTTAACGGACGCCAGGAATTGCGCCATCGCATTACAATGCATGAATGGCAGTTCCGCGCGAAGGCGGGACAGCCGCCGCAGCTTCGCTGGGCGGTCGTCCTCTGCCGCCATCGCGCGCGTTCCCGAGGCAAGCTTGCCTCCGTCGCTGCGCGCGCGCGGAGGGGCCCCTCCGCTAGGGGCCACGGCGACTACGGATGGAAATGAGGCTGCACCGCGTGGAGAGCAACCAAATGCGCGCTGCAGCGCTAACTGCCAAGCAACAGTCTGGGAGCACATGGCGCTACAGCGCCGCTAACGTTCAATGATGACAATCTGACGCGCTGCAGCGCGAACGTCCTCCTCCTCCTCCATCCTGCTCGCCATCCCCCTCGTCCTCCCTCTTCCTCCCCCTCCTATACTTCCTCCTCCTCCTATTCCTCCTCCTCCTCCTCCTCCCCCTCCTCCTCCTCCGCCTCATGCGCCCCCTCATCCCCCCCATCCTCCTCCTCAACCTACCCATCCTCCTCATCATCCGTCTCCCGTCCCTTCATCCTCCCCGTCACCATCACCTTCATCGTCAACAGCATCAATATCACTCGCCCTCATCATCCGCCACATCACCATCCAACGAGAAACTGCAAGCGAAACTGCGCTGCAGCGCAACGCATTAACACATCATGATCCGCGCGCAAACTTTCAACCGTGGTCCGCGGAGAAGCGCTGCAGCGCAACTCAAACAACACGCTCAACCACGTTCCCTCCAGCCTTTACCAATCAATCGAACCAGCATGCTTCAGCAGGCGGTCGCCGAGGCCGACCTCACTCAGGTCACCTTCATCTTCTTGGCGTTCCGCAGCGAGGTCAACGCCTCGTTGAGTTTCTGGTTGGCCACGTCCGAAGCGGCGATGTCCATCTGACCCCGACCCTGCTACTCATACTCCTCATCCTCCCACATCATCGCCTTCCACCTCCTCCTGATCATCCCCCCTGTCGTCCTTCTCCCCCGCTGCAGCGGGGGAGTAGCCTGCCACACTCATGAACCCCACCGTCCTCCTTCTCATCCGCCTCCTCATCCACCTGCAGCTCCGCGGTGCGGATCTGCACCTGCTTCTCCGCTTTCCTGGCGTTCTTCCGCGCCTCCTTCACCTCTGCTGTAGCAGTCGCCGTCGCTCTCGCGCGGGCCTCGCGCAACTCGTCGCGACGGTCGGCGCGCGCTTGCGCTTCGAACGGCTTGTCGCAGCGGCGCGCCGCCATTGCGAGCCCAGTGAGGAGGCGGAGGAGGTCCGTTGCCAGCACCCGCTGCAGCGAACGATGGCGACTGCGACGCGCGAGCCAAGTGAGGAGGAGGAGGAGGAGGAGGGGGAGGAGGGCATGCCATCGGCAACGCGCAACATGAGCGAATCACAGCGCTGCAGCGCGTGACTTGGCAACAACCATGCGGGAGACAACGCTCGACATCACGAATGATGGCGCTGCAGCGCGTATCGACGAGGAACGACTGGCACTCAAGACGAGCACGTCACGCAATACATGGACACCGCGGCTGCAACTGCACACTCACAAACGCGCCAACGCTACAACGGCACCACAAGTCTGACAGGCGCTGCAGCGCTGCATCGGAACACAACAGCGCGCAATATCTACGCCACCATCCAGGAAAGCGAGCGCTGCAGCGCTGCATCGTGATCATGATGGCGATGCAAACGTTGACCACAAAGGCGCCAGCGCTGCAGCGCCCGCATCCAAGAGAACCCGTCAACATATTTGACTTTCATCCTCCTCGTCGTCCGTGCGAGCCGCGCGACCGCCAGGCAAGACCATCGCCACTACCGTTCATATCATCGGCCAGCGTTCCATCCAACCTCGCACTAATCCTCACCATCCTCCTCATTCCTTCTCCTCCACATGCTCATCCTCCTCATCATCCTACCCATCCTCCTCCTCGCCCTCATAATCCTCATCCTCACCTCCATATGCCGACAGTGCCCGTTGCGCGCTCACGGCTTGCCGCGACGGCCAGTGAAGTTCGGGTCGCGGCACGTGCCGCAGCCATTCGGCAGGTAGCGGCATTTGCTGCACCCGAGTGCCATTTGGCCCCGTTTGGCTGCCGCCTTGCCCTTGGGCTTGGCCTTGGCCTTGGCTTTGGCCTTCCCTTTGCCCTTGGCCTTCGGTTTGGCCGTGCCCTTGGCCGCCGTCTTGCCCTTGCCAGCGCCTGTCTTGCTCTTGCCCTTGATCGCGCTCTTGCCCTTGCCCTTCTTGCCCTTGCCCTTGCCCTTGCCCTTGCGAGGCAGCTCGCCTTTCGCGCTGCCCGCAGCCAAGGTCTCGATCGCCTGCAGCACAGCATCCTCGTCTCCGTCTGCTGCTGCAGCAGCATCTTCGTTTGGCGGCGTTGGCGCTGCTGCAGCAGCATCTGGCGCCGCCGCTGACAATGCTGGCCCAGCTGGCGAATCACCAATCGCGGGGGGGACTCGCGGGGGGGCTCGCCGTGGGCGCCGCAGGGCGGCGCGGGAAGAGCTGCAGCTGCAGCTCGTTGGGCGGCGATGGCGGTGGCGCAAACGCTGCCAGCATTTGCTGCATCACGGCCATCGCGTCCATGGGTTGCATTGGCGCTGCAGGCGGCACGGAGGGGGACCCCGACGGTGTCCATGGCACAATGGCAGTGCTCGGCTGATGCGGCGGGGCGGCAGCCCGCAAGCCCTTGTTGGTCAGCCTGAGAGGCGCGCGGGCCTTGGTGGCGTTGAGACCCGCAGGCCGCTTCAGCGGCGCACGCGTAGCATGAAACCTATCATGCTCTATGCGAGGTGGACCTAAAGGACCGAGCTCACCGAAGCACCCAAGACATCCAGAACAATCAGCGCTGCAGCGCATGACGGGGCGGCAGCAGCCTCGTAGATGCGATACCACGTTGGCGAGGTCGCGCGTCACATCGACCGGCGGGTCCGCATCGGTGTGCGCCGCGTCGAAGGTGTGCTGAGGGAGCTGCCGAGGATCTGCTGGGAAATTCCAAGTCACTGTCGCCGCTTGCCCCGTCGCGCCCCTGCAGCTCGCCAAGAACTGATCCTGTAAAGGGCGACTCGTCGGGAAACTCTAACGCTGACGCGCCGCGTCGCATTGGCTGCAGTCAATGCGATATGATGCGTCTGCGTTAGGCGTTCCCGCCGAATCCCAAACCTTCATCTCCGTCACGATCCCGTAGAGCTGCCCAGGGTTTGCGTCTGGAAGATGGGCGCATGCCATCAACGCCGCCAACTCTTTCAGCGTGTTCTCGCCCGGAACCGTCAAGCCGATGGCACCGCAACGTTTGATCAACGCGCGCACCTTCGCGACGATGCTCTGGCTGGGGTCGCGAAATGAACCCCAGTCCTGCATGGTAAAGTCCACCAGCCTACGAATCGACGCAGGCATGCTGCAGCATGCTAACATAAGTACATTTGAAAAATGAACATGGTAACATACATAAAGTACAGAACAAACAATTAAACCATACATGTGAATAACACTTCGGCGGTCCGATGTGCAAAGCACGATGGATAGCACCGCCCTAACGCGAGCGTCTGCACGCGCATCTGGAGCGCGGGCGTCGCCGTGCCCACGCGCGCGGCCAGCGCGGCGCTGAGGCGCGCTTTGTGGCTGTCCGCGAAGCCCGACGCGGTGATTCGATTCTGCAGGGTAGCTGCTTGGGCAGCCCCGATCGTCCCCAAGTTGTGAAGCTGCAGCTGCACGCTCATGGACAAGGCGGACTGGCCCTGCGCCATCGCGTCGGCGGCGATGACGCCGATCTGCGATGCGAAGAAGGCGTCGCAGCTGTCCAGGTTATCCAGGATGTGGTTGATGGGTGTGGCCGCAGCCGCGGCAGACATGATGCCCTCCGCGAGGGCGAGGGGGTGCGCGGACGCTCCGAGGGGAAGCGCGAGGGAGGGCCTCCCACACTGCGAGAGCTGAAGCACTCGGCTGCTGAGGTGGAAGAGGGACCACAACAGTACAGATGCGCTGCAGCGCAACGATCGCATGCAATTAAGGAACACAC
This sequence comes from Prorocentrum cordatum, assembly GCA_963575745.1. Classification (NCBI taxonomy): domain Eukaryota; class Dinophyceae; order Prorocentrales; family Prorocentraceae; genus Prorocentrum; species Prorocentrum cordatum. Next base: position 723,597 of record CAUYUJ010014327.1, on the reverse strand, counting down.
GTGAGCGCTGCAGCGCTCAGCAGAAATCATCGTCACAAAGTAACATGAAGCGCTGCAGCGCTATGCATGCGCACCATGATGGAACGCATGGTAGTGGGCAATAGGGAGAGAGATATAGAGTGATGGAAAGGAGAGGAGGGAGATAATGAGGGACACGGGGGGGAGGGGGGGGGGGCGGGGGGAGATGCGAGGAGACACGGGAGGGAAGGACACGAGCGCGGGCGGGCGGGCGGGCAGGACACGGGGGGGGATGCATGATCATTTGAGGAACACGGAAGGGACGGTGCGAAAGACACGGAGGGGTGGGAGGGACATGGGAGAAACACGGGGGGGGGGGCACGGAAGAGACACGGGAGGGACACGGGAGTTCGGGGGCGAGCGGGCGGACGGACGCGGAAGCGGTGCGGAGGGACACGGGCGGGAGCGCACGGAAGGCACGTGGAGACACGGAAGGGGCACGGGAGAGACGCGGGAGAGACACGGGAGACGGATAGGTATACACGGGAGCTCGGGAGCGGGCGGGCGGGCAGACACAGGAGGGACACGGAAGGTGTCCGAGGAGGGCGCGGGACGGATTCAGGAGATGCGCGAAGTGTGATCAGGAGCAAATACCGAAGCGATCTGGGAGCCTCGAAGGCAGCTGGGACATCGACAGAGGCGTGTCTGTTCAATAGAGGGGGCTATTGAACAGACACGGGCGTGGCTGTTCAATAGAGGGGGCTATTGAACATGGCATGTTCAATAGAGGGGGCTATTGAACAGACACGGGCGTGGCTGTTCAATAGAGGGGGCTATTGAACAGACACGCCGCTGTCAGACAGCATCACCTCTGCAGAGGGGCACCGACGCTCTCAGATCGCTTCACCCGAAGCTCCCGTTCGACCTCAGATCAGCCATCCTGATGCCAACATCCAGCACTCCAGCCCACCCCAACGCCCACCCACGCAGTCCCAGAACACTGTCCACACTGCTGATTTCGAGGTGGGAGTGAAACTAAGAGAGGCGCGAAGTACATCACGCGGCGCTGCTGCAGCAGCGTCGCGACGAGGTTGACGATGCCGACACCGCTGTCAACTGCAAAGATTTACGCTCACGGCTCTGCTGCAGCAGCGTCGCGATGGCTCGAGACTGCTGAGGACAAGGCTGATGGGAGCTGGTGAGGCTGCCAGGAGGCCATGGGGGGAGCTACTCGGCGGCGCAACGAACTGTGCTGAAGGGGAGCAGGGAGAGTGGCGAAGGGCGATGCGATGCGAGACTGTTTGCCATCTGAAGTGCCCCAGGACCCCCCCAAGTGCCCCCAAACTTTCCTGGCCAATCCAAGGCCGACCCCTGGCACATCAGCCCATGCAAAAAAATGTCAGCGGATCAGGATGTGAACGTCGACGATGGCAGATAGATGTGATGAGGATATCGGAGCGCCTTTCTGGGCGACAGCGCGGGCGCACCACGCGATCTGGCGCACGAAATATAACCTGGCCTAAAACACATGCATGCGTCGGCAGGCTATGCTCGCGAACTGATCCAATCCACCCCCCCATTGCTCCCATTGATCTTACATGTTGGGTTGCTACAGCATGTATCCTATCACTATGCGTTCGTTGTCCCCCTCGCTCACGGGAGAGTGGATACCCGCTGCAGCGGGCATCCTGTCTACCGTCTCTCTCCAATGTGTCTTCACTCCACCCCCACGCTGCGTCTCCATCGTCCCCCTCGCATTCCCTATGTATATCACGTCTCCCCCCTGTCTACCTCTACTATAGTCCCCCCTCTCCCCCTGTCTACCTCTACTGAGTTACCGTCCCATTCCGTCGCCCATGTAGTGGAATGCTCCGCGGCGGCCCCCCATGCCCCGCGGTGGCGCGCCGCGGCTCTCATGTGGGCGCTGCAGCGCCGAGGGCGTCTCCGCCTCCGCGGCCTCCGCCTCCGCCGCCGAGCGCCTCCGCCTCCGCGGCCTCATCCGCGGCCTCCCCCTTTTTCATGAGGCGCCCCTCGGCGCCTGCGCCTCCTCGGCGGCCTCCTCGCCGACGCCGCCGCCCTGGCCGACCCAGACCTCTGCTGGGCCAGCGCAGCACTCCTCGGCCAGGGCGGCGGCGTCGGCGTACTCGCCCGCCAGCAGCAGCTCGCAGAGCTGCTGCGCCCTGTTGAACCAGCCGCCCCTCCGCCCTTGCCCTTGCCCTTGCCCTTGGACAAGTTTGCCGCCCTTGCTCTTGTCCTTGCCCTTGCCCTTGCAAGGTGGGCCGCCGCCGTCCTCGTCCTTGTCCTTGCCCTTGCCCTTGCAAGGTGGGCCGCCGACGTCCTTGTCCTTGTCCTTGCCCTTGCCCTTTCTGCAAGGTGGGCCGCCGACGTCCTTGTCCTTGTCCTTGCCCTTGCCCAAGGCGCAAGGTGGGCCGCCGACGTTGTCCTTGTCCTTGTCCTTGCCCTTGCCCAAGGCGCGGCCGACGCTGCCATGCGGGGCGGCGCGCGACGGCCGCGGCCGCGCCTTGGCCGCGGCCGCGGCCGCGAGCAGCGCGCCTGGCGGCGGCGCCGCAGGCGGCGTCGGCCGCATGCGGCCGACGCCGCCGTCGTCGCTGTCGAACTCCTCGAAGTCCTCGTCGTAGCTGTCGAACTCCTCGAGCGACGCCATCGCTGCAGCGAGGCTGCAGCTCGCCAAGCTGCATGATGGGCTTGGTTTCCACCACCAGTGCCATAAGTTGGAGGGGGAGGTCCTCCTCCCCCTCTTCTTTCTCCTCCTCCTCCTTCTCCAACATATGGTATAGTGGTGGTGGAAACCAGTCCCATCACTGCAGCTGAAGCTGCACTCGGGCGCGCGGGCGCGCGACGCTGCAGCGCGCGAAGCTGCAGCTGCAGCTGCACGGAACAAAAACAGCGGCGGTGCCAACGACGAATACGATGGCGACGACGCTGACGACGATGGACCCCTGCTAACCAATCGACTGACCCCCCAAAGTAACATCACCCCGCAAAGTAACATCACCCCCAACTGAACCTCCGAAGGCCAACGACTGGATTGACCTCCCCAGGGCTGCCCCCTCAGGATAGGAGGAGGAGGGGGAGGAGGATGAGGGGGAGGAGGAGGATTGGAGGGAGAGGAGGAGGGGGGGGAGGAGGGGGGGCAGGAGAAGGAGGAGGAGGAGGAGGAGGACACTGATGAGGAGGAGAAGAAGGAGAGGGAGGAGGAGGAGAAGGAGGAGGAGAAGGAGGAGTAGGAGAATGAGAGGGAGGATGAGGAGGAGGAGGAGGAGGAGGAGGAGGAGGAGAGGAGGAGCGGAGGCAGGAATAGGCAGAAGGATCGGGGGGGCGGGGCATGGGTGCCAACTGGTTGTCTTCCTCCTCCTCCTCCTCGTCATACTCCTCGTCCTCGGCCTCCTTCTCCTCCTCCTCCTCCTCCTCATCATCATCATCCTGCCCCCCCTTCCCCTGCTCCGAGGTGCTGGCAGCGAGCGGTGGGAACCTGTGAAACTGAGGGCGTACCAGAACGTCGTCCTCAATGTCGTCGTCCTCCTGTTCACCCCCCTCCTCCTCATCATCATCCTCCCTCCACCTTCTTCCCCTGCATGCACTGCTCTGAATTACGTCGTCTTTAACGCCGTCGTCGTTGTCTCTGTCGCCGTCGCCGCCGTCGCGATGCTGCATCCGACTGAAACAGTGGTGCTGCCGCGCTGACCGCGCGCGCGCCGCGCGCCCGTCACTTCCGCGGCTTCTTCGCGACGTGGCATTGGACTGCCAGCGCAAACGCTGCCTCGCGCCCCCCGCGCTGAAGCGCTTCCCGAATCATGTCGCACACAAGCTTCCACCTGCCAACCTTGGTATCAGCATCGCGCTTGCGCGCGGCTGCAGCCGCGCGCGGGGCTGGCACATCACTGGCGGCTGCAGCCGCGGTCCTCGTCGACGTCGGAGGCGGCGGTGGCGGCGGCGGCGGCGGAGGAGGGGGAGTAGCCGCATATGTCGCATCCGATGCAGCGGACTTCGCCTTCGGCGGCGGCACTGGCTCCGAGGGAAGCCGCCATGGCGGCGTCGCTGCACTCATGTTGGCAGCCATTGATGTTCTGATCACAGGTGGCTGCGAACCACATGCAATAACATAAAGCGAACATGCGGGCTGCAAGCGCGATCGAAGCGCTACATCAACACGCCAGACACACAAAATGTAAGTCAGCGCTGCAGCGCGACGCAAAAATCTGATATCGGCACGCCAGACACCCGAACGTAAATCAGCGCTGCAGCACGATGGACTCCAAACACACGAAACGTAAGTCAGCGCTGCAGCGCCGTGAGGTCACACATCGACGGCGGCAACGCGTGAGAGGCACACTTGATCGTAGTGTCGTCGTGCTGCAGCACGCTTGATCATACCAACGATTCGCAATGACACCAACAGTAGCGAACATTGGGGGGATCCACCAACAATCCGCAATTATTATCCCAATCCTCCTCTTCCTTCTCCTCCTCGCCCTCGTCCTCGTGCTCGTCCTCCTCGCTGCCATTCTCAATCGCACTGCCGACCGTGATCGCACGCCCCAGCGATGCGGTCGACCGAGCGCGCCGCAGCTCAGTCCGAGTCGGCCTCCTCCTCCTCCGCATCGCCCTCCGCCTCCGCTTCCATCTCCTGGAGCTCATCCGCTTCGCAATCCTTGAGTTCGGCGGTGCACCACTTCGCCGCGGCCGCTTCAGCGTCATCCTTGCTGCAGCCGCGGTTTGTGCGGAACAAGGCCGCCCTGCTGCAACCGCAGTCTGTGCGGACGGCCCGCCAAGCTTGGAGCCGCTGCACCCAATAGATGCGGGCGCCGCAAGGAACGTCGGTCTCGTGGCGCCGCGGGCGCTTCAGCACCGTGCTCGCCTCTGCCGCCTCCGCCGCCTCCTGAAGCAATTTGGCCTTGATGTACTCTACGCCCTTCTCGTGCAGCACCACCTGCAGCTTGTCCCTCCCCCCCCTATGAGGTGGGGGAATGACAATCTGCAGCTCTGTTGCCTCAGTATCGCCAAACGGCGGCAGCTGCACTGTCTTGAAGCACTTGTCCACTGGAACCTGGCGACTGGCGCGGCCGGACCGCGTGGTCGGGCGGCGGCCTGGCTCCGCTGCAGCGAAGAGCGTCGTCGGCGCCGTTGGCCCCGACGACGCGGTGCGCTGATTTTTCAGCCACGTTAGGAACATCGTGCCTCGCAAGCCCTGAGCCTTGCCGCACACCCACTTGCTCCAACCTGCGGTGGTCACGGTGATACACTCGCGGTCTCCGATGACCTCGACGGCCGCGACCAGCTCGCGCCCCAGACGGTTGTCGTGCAAGACGACGCAGTCGCGCTTGATCGTCGTCATCGCGCGCGCGGCGCGCCGAGGCTGCAGCCCGAGCGCGGTCGCACTTCAGCGCCAAAATTGCTGCGATGGAGTGATGAGGCAACATGTGCGCGGACGAGGTGCTCATGATGAGGTGCGCTGCAGCGCATGTGAAAGATGAAGCGAAGAGCAACGATCACATCGAGCACAACAGTGATGACGAAGCCGCTGCAGCGGCATGTCTGTGGGAAAGGCTGATGTCAGCACCAATATTGTACAGTCGCTGCAGCGACGATGCTGGCGCAACGAATCGTTCCGCGCGCTGCAGCGCCGCGGCAAGTATCGCACTTCGCACCAACCCGCACACTGTTTACACCAATCGGAGGGCCACGCTCGGTGCCGTCATGTGCGCTCGCCGCTCCTTAAGCCCCCTCATCCTCCTCCCTATGCCAAGCCTTACCCTGCCTCCTCCTCCTCCTCCTCCGCATCACCCCTCCCTCCTGCCTCATCCTCCCGCGTGGTCCCTCTATATCGCCAGCTCAGGCCGTCCTGAGCTTCTTGGCTGGCCGCGGCTGCAGCCGCGGCCACGGCTTCACCACCAGGAAGTCGCCCGCGGACAGGGCGCAAGTGTTATGCATCTGGGGCACCCCCACCTGCACCTTGTTGACGCCTGTCCCGAACGTCACGGTCTCCTTTCGGAGCTCCATGTTGGGCTCTGAGTCGGACTTTGCCACCACCCAGAAGGGGCTGACAAAGGCGTCGGGGCCCCGCGACCCCTCAGCGGGGGGCCCTGCGAACTGCGGGCCCACGAAGAACTCGTAGAGGCCAACCTTCCCCAACGAGATGCTCTCCGCAACGCAGCCCGTGCTGACCCGCGTGGACGAGGCTGAAATGCGACCACTCCCACCGCGTGGAGCTACATGGCGCGCAGTCGGTAACATCACTGACCTCGTCGCTACGGCCTGACGTGCCCCGAAATCCTCGCTACCTCGTGCTCAGCGCAGCGCTGCAGCGCGGCGTCGTCGGAGGGGGGCGCGGACGATTGCGGAAGCACAAGTCTGACGAGCTCACCCACTTTGAACGCTCGCTTGCAGCGCACGGCAGGTGGGTCCTGCAGGATCTCCAAGTGCAAAATGTTCGCCTGGTACTTCAGCGCTTGGAGCCGCAGCGCCATGTTGCATGCCCCCTTGAACGCGTCCATCGCCCAACCCTCGTGGGCTGGCGGCAAGTGCTCCTGCGTGAACGGCAACTGCTCCTGCACCCTGGACGTCAACTTGTAATTCTCGAGCAATATGTTTACTTCAATCCGCCCGCTCGGTTAACTGCTCCGTGCGCTGCAGCGCATCGACCAACCCATTGCAACTTAAGTGCAGGAAATACAATATCGCAGTTACTACCTCCTCCTCCCCCCTCCCTGCTCCCTGCACGGGCGGCGGGGTGGCTGCAGCCACGCAATGGAGATCTCTTCGCCCACCAGGTCGCCGTGCAACTTCTTCTGAGCGGTGATCCCATTCTCCGAGATGGAGAGCACCTCGAAGACGTCATCCACCTCCTTCTTCTGGACGATGTGCTTCCCCACGTCAAACCCTGCACGCCGCATGCGGAAGACGTTGCTCTTCAACTCAGCGGCCGACGACGCTGCCGCGCGCGGCGCGTCTGCATCGGCGCTCGCTGGGAACTCGGGTGCGCCATCGCCTTGCTTGTCGGTCTGCGCCGCCTTGCCGAACTCGATCCCCAAGCTCTTCATCTGCAGCTGGGCTGGCTCCCCGAGCTCATGGTTGAAGACCTCTCTGGAGGGTCGCCGCAGCGACATTGAATGGCGAACAGCAGGGAGGGAGGGAACCAAGGAGCACACGAAAGGTGGCGTGAGAACATACCTGTGCTATATCTGCTACGCATCCGAAAGTGCGGTCTCCTGGCGCTCGCTTCTTCACCAGGTGCATGGCACAGCGGACATCCAACTTTGTGATGTGCAAGAAGCCCTGCTCCGCTCCGATATCCAACCTCTTCACGAGCGACCTTGCGTCGGCCATGAGGTTGTCGGCCGCAGCCACGTCCGCCTTGCGGGACGCGACGTGGACGATCTCGTTTGCCTTGATCCGCCCATCGCTTCAGCGATTGCGTTTGGGAATAAAGCAATGTAACGGTGCGTGTGTGTGTGTGGGGAGGGGGGAGGGGTGGGTGCGCAGTTCTAACAATGCAGCGCAATGCATAGATGCGCTGCAGCGCATGTCACTACAAGGGGGCGCCGACAAGCTTATGGATGGTCCTGCACATGCTATCCACCACGCGCTCGCCTGAATAGTTGGCCTTCACGAGCGCCGCTACGACATACGGGTACGACTCCTGGTGCTTCCCCCATTTAATCGAATTCAACTTGCGCCAGAATTCAGAGCCGCACATCAAAGTTTGCCCCGAGACGTCCACATTCGTGAAGGTCTTGAGGGCTTCATCTATTTCACGGAGAAGTTCTCCGTTTTGTGGCCCGAGCTCAACAAACTTGCACAAGTCAGCGATCCACGCCTTGCAAGGTGGGTTCGCGTGGCCCGCTTGCTCGGCGATGTCGCGCCAATCGGGCTTGCTGGAACCCTCAGCGAGGCTGTGTGCCAAGAGCATCCGCCCACCTGCCTGCAGCAAGCGCCGAGCCGATCAAGTGCTGCAGCACTGTAAGATATAATGCTCCTGCTCCTCGTTCTCACATCCTCCCCAACGCGCTCCCACTCATCACCCTCCTCGTGCATCATCCTGGTCCTTACTACATACCGCTATATACTATAGTGGGGATAGGCTGCAGCCTGACCGAATGATCTCGGTCTCGTGGACCGCCTCCCTGACGTCGGCGTTCAAAGCCCTCTGCACGAAGTTCTTGAGGCCCTTCACTTTGGCCACCGCGTGCTTGATGATCAACCACGTCAGGCCCTTTTTGACTGCCGTCGCAACTTGCGGATGCAACGCGCACAGCTTTTCGGAGTCGATGTTGTCCCGAGAGTCTGCCAGCGCCTTCACTGTGGTCGGCGCCTTGGCCAGCACGCAGCGGAGGAAGACGTTCGTGTGGGAGCCGCCCACTGACGTATACCGCAATGAGTCCAGCGGGGGGCACCGACCCCCGCTGAGCCGCGAAAGGCGGTCGTTCGCCATCGCGGTCTCTTCCAACTGCGCCCCCTGCGGGGCCTCGAAGGCAGCGGCTGCAGCCGTCTTGGCCAAGACGAAGCCCTGGGCGCAAATCTTCGCGCCTAAATTGTGAGCCCGCGCAGGGTTCACTAACGAACCGCTGCGGTTCCGAATGTCGATGCCCATCTGGCTCGGTGGGACCTGCTGGTAATACGCTAGCCCCTCCGCCAGCAGGAACTCCTTCAGTTGATCCCACCCCGATGCCAACCTCCCCGAGGAATTGCTTTCCTCGATGTACTGCAAGATCTGCTCCTCCTGACGCGCCTGCAGCGCCATGCCAGCGCTATATATAGCGCCGAATGCAACGTGCGAGCCCGCGGGCGCGACGGCGGATGCGGCGCGCGGCCGCAGCTTGGACAAGCTGTCGCGCGGCGTGCGCGTGAACATCGACTTGCATGGACATGCAACTTGCGAGCAAAAATGTTGATCTGGGCTGGCAGCCCGGGGCCCATGAAGCACGAGCGCGCACGCGCTGCAGCGCGATGCGACATCACGACGACAACCATTTTTTTGCGCTGCAGCGCAAAGTAACATACGTGCTATCAAATTTGGAGCGCTGCAGCGCTCAATGCGACCATTGAAAAACAACGAATACAACAAAACATAATTGACATGTGCATTCAAATTCCTTGCAAACGGAGCTGGGCGAAAATGAAGATCCGAACAACGTGCAACTAGAAAACATGCATTTAACTCAACATTCAGCGCTGCAGCGCTTCATCTTCAGCGCACGCAGCGCTTCATGTTCATATAAATCCGAAGGCAGCGCTGCAGCGCTTCTCATATTTAAAGCAAAAATCCAGGACACCGACTCCAAATCAAAATGCAAAATTTGTAGCGCTGCAGCGCTCAACGAACAAACTCAGCTCTTTCAAGACGTGGATTTACTTTTTTTCCCTGTGCATGGCCCTTGGATAACAAGTGCAATGTAACCGCTAAGTCACTTATAACCTACTTAGCAAACTAGCTATAAGCGGCTATAAGTGGTTAGCTAAGTGCGCTAAGCACTTAGCTAACTGGTTATAAGTGGATAGCTAAGTACTTACTAAGTCATTACTAAGTGGGCCACTTAGTAATGACTGAGTAAGTACTTAGCTAAGTCCGCTAACTACTTACTAGGTACTTAACTTAGTGTAGTAAGTATGTTAAGTACTTAGCAACCGCCGCGGCCATCCAAGTAGTGCGTCCGCTTATGGAAGTCGCGGGGCGCGGCCTGCCTGCATGTGCGTCGGCACGTCGCAACGGGATTCCTCGTTCGAGCGATGTCGGCGCAGGCACGAATTTGCGTTGGTGCTCTTGCGCGTGGCACTCCGCCGAATGTCACCCTACCCCCGGGAGTGGCCTCACTCACAGAACGCAAGTTACTCCCGACGTGCTTCCAAAGTGTTCCCCGAGTATTCTCAGCGCCCCCGAAGTATGCCCCAATTGCCACTGGCCAAATCTTGTGCAATTCCGCCTTATCATCCGTCGTTGTCGGGCTAGATGTGGATGAAACCTGGATTTAATCTGGGCCAATCCGGGTTAGTGGCCTTTGCATCGGGCTTGCCAGCCCCCGATCGTTCTCACGGAGGATTCCCGGGAGTCGCCTCCTAAAGATCATGAGCTTACAACCAGCGCCCATACCTGTGCGACCTGTCGAGTTCTCGGGGTGGCATTCCAGGGGAGGGGGGGCTGTATGTGCGTGTCGTCCGATGCGGGTCCCCGCTCGACAGGGGAGCTTCCCTCGGGATCTGACAATCGGCGCTTGTACCTTTGGCGCCTCCATCGCCTTGCCCTTCCCCACTCCTGCCTATGTCTAGGCCTCCTAGAAGGGGTCGGAGTAGATGAGGTCGGAGGATCGCGTCGCATCGCCGATGCATCGCAGATGCGGCTCGATGTGAAGTCCGCGTTGCTTCACGTCGACGTCGCCGATGCGTCACCCACTTCGCCCATTCGTCGGCGGTGCATCGCCGATGCTAGCCAATGCATCGCCGATGCGGCGCGATCCTCCAACACCATCTATCCCGACCCCTTCTAGGAGGCCTCTCCCTGTGGGTCTGCGCGTGGGCTGCTCCTTCTCCCCTATTTGGAGACCACATGCGCACCTCGCCCCACCACCCCACGGTTTCGAAGGGGGGGGGGGGTAGGGTTCGCATGTGGCTTCCTGACTGCAGTGGAGGCTCATGCCAAGAAACACCCTGCTTGCCTCCAGGGTGCCCTGGGTTTCTCGGGTTTCGAGGGTGTTGCTGTGGAAAGCGCGACGCTCCCACACCAAACATCAATGGCCGTCCTGGTGTCTCAGGATGGGGTTCCTTTTGGACGGTTTCTTGTGGACTGGCCTCAGGGTCAGATCATTTCAGATCAGATTCATCTTCGGATTCCGCGGTTCCTGGTCAGCCCCAGGGCACCGCCTGCTTCCTTGCGGCCCGCAGGTGAGCAGTCTTCTTATCGTTTCCGCGCAGCCCTTCTGAGGATCATGGCTTCGAGTGCTTCTCATCCAGGTGGCCCCTCTCGCGCGCACACACGCGCTCCGGGCACGCCAGTGGGAGTTGGAAGGGAAAGTATTTTACGCAGACGCTTATTCAGTCCTTTGAACAAGATGGACGGCGACGCCGACGGCCCCGAGGTACACACACTTGCGACTCCTACCCCTACGACTTCACCGGGAGCGCCCCCACCAGCACGTGTAGCCGCACAGCAGGAGCAACGAGGACAGCAGCCACATCCACCGTCTTTGGACGAGATCGCCAAGATGTTCCGCAAGGAGGTGCAGCCTCTTCGCAACACCATCAGCAGCTTCGAACGACGCATTACTGACATGAGCGGGATCATCGAAACCAGGTTCGAGGAGGCGGAGGAGCACATCGAAGACATCTCCAGTCGCCTCACCAACCTCGAGAACCACCAGAACGCCGAGTTCGAGGATATCACCGCTCGGGTTGCCGCTCTTGAGTCACATCCTTCGCGTGCTGATGCAGATTCTGCCGGAGCCGGCTCTGCACGCAGTATGGGTTCCGCAGTTGAGGAGACTCATTGAGCTCGAGCGCCAAATGGCGGGACTCACCACGGGCAAGCAGTTCGAATGCAATGCAGTAGTTGGGGGTCTCGGCAATTTCGATGCCTTGCAGCGCGCTCTTCAGATCGGAGCCCGTGAACCGTCCGACATCATCATCAAAGGCGAGTCGTTCCAGCAGATGGCTTCCGCAAAGTTTGATTCCATGAGCGCCCGGGACAAATACGTAAGCATCTTGGGGAGGACACAGCTGAAGCACCAAGAGAACATGATCTGGACACGTCCAGATCAGCCTTTGGAGAAGAGGGTGCCTGAGAGCTTCTTGTTCGGACTCCGGAAGACTTTTTGGGGATGGGGTTATTCCAAGAGTGAGGTGCGCGTGGACACGGTGGAACAGAAGCTCAGAGTGGCTAAAGAACCAGTTTGTCATGCACATGTTGCCAGGACGGCTCTCGAAGTTGCTTGGGAAGGACCTTGGGCAGCCTGGGGCGACCTCACCAACAGCCAGGAGGTGGCCGACCTGAAAGACCGCGCCGACGGGGTTCTGCAGAGGGCCTCTGCGAAAGGCGGGGGCGAGGGGAAGAAGGGGGGCCACTTGGAAATACTACGGCGCATTGGTGATGTGGCAGTGGCGCCTGCACCCGGCAAGTGGGTTACATACTCGTGCCGGCTTATAACATGCAACCGCATTGCGTCCTAGAGTGTCGAAGGCATTAGCTTGGACAATACGGTAAAACTATACGAATTAGTTCGGCACATGCGAAATATGGGCATAGTGGTGCTATGTCTCCAAGAGACACATTGCAAAGGCTCACCCGCATTTGATTTCGAGGGGCACCTCATCATTTTATCTGGCGCCGAAGGGGACGGAAGAGAGTACGCAGGAGTTGGATTTATTGTGGCCCCTGGGCTCGCCAATCTATCAAAGGATGCCGGCACCGAAACAACAGAAGGGCTTGCATTCGCTTGCGGGTCACAGGCGGGGCATTGACGCTTGTCACGGCGTGCGCGTGGACGAACGAGCACGGCTACGACGTCAGGCGCGACTTCTCTATGGATCTTCTGGGGTTCACCAACATGCGTTGGGCCCACTATACTTTTGGGCGACTTCAACGCGAGGCTCTTGCGTCGATTTCCCGGGGGGGAGCACATCCTAGGAGAGCATATTTTCCACAATCCGCGAGGGAAGTGGGACCCCACATCGAACCGAAAGCTAGTCATAGAGCTATGCGGGGCATTCGAAGCTAGCGCGACAAACGCGTTTTTCAACAGCGGGGACGAGTCCAAGATTACGTACCATGATCTGGGGGTGAAGCCGTCGGAACCGATCGCGCCAGGCAGGTTTGAACAACTCGACCACGTGGTTGTCGCCAACTCTTGGCTCTCTTTCATTGCAAACGTCTGGAGCGACCGCGGGCGACAATTGCAGTCGCATCATTTTGCAAATGTGGTGGATATGGAAATCAGCATCGAGAAACAAGCACGACCAGGACCGCCTCCGAAGTATGATATGACAACTCTACGCTGCCCAGAAGCGGCAAAGACGTATGCGGAGCACTTGGTCGCGCATTGGACTCCGGAACACGCTGCCCTGGACCTCGGAGGCAAGGCCGAAACATTGACCTCATGCATGAAAGAAGCCATGGCGAAGTCGGTACCACTACAACCAGCCGCGGCCCACCGACCGTGGATATCGACCAGGACGTTGCACTTCATTGAGCAGAGGAATGCAGGGCGACAGCGTGGAGCCAATAACACTGAGTTTTGATTACTGAACAAGCATATTCAAAAAGGGGCCCGTGCAGACAGACGAAAATCGCTCGCCGAAGCAATCGAAAAGGATGGATGGCGGGCCATTCGGTCCCTCCGGAAAGGGAGACAGTTTACTCAAGGTCGTCTTCGAGATCTGAACGGCGACCTGGTGGATGCTACGCGGAAGGCCGCCGCAATGGCAGACTACCTTGAGCAAGTTCAGTGGCATCTTCCGCCGGCTGTGGATCTGCCTCCTCGCGTCGATGTCGAAGGTGGTTACTTGAGTATCGATGCGAATGACATCACCACGGAGGAAGTCAAAAGCGTAATCAAACAACTCCGAGTACAGAGAGCTCCTGGTAACGATGGCGTGCCACCAGAATTATGGCAATGTCTATGGAGAGACGTCCAAGCAATAGAGATTCGAAGAGATCTGTGCAACGCGCGTTGGCGACAAAAAGATATACCCACGAGCTGGAGGGAAGCATCCATTGTTTCAATGTTTAAGAAAGGGGGCACGTCCCAGCCGTGCAACTACAGGCCGAGATCGTCATTATCAGTTGGATATACAGTTCTTGCGAGCATACTTTTGCGCAGATTCAAACACGGAGGGGCAGAAGTTGCATTGCGGGAGTCACAGTGCGGATTCAGACCAAAGCGCGGCGCGAACGACGCCCTCTTTCTAGGCGGTTGATGGGCGCCGCCTTGGAGGACAAGGATGGCTCTCTTTTGCTCTTGTCGCTGGACTGGAGCAAAGCCTTTGACCGCATTCGGCCAGAAGGACTTCTTCACGCACTTCGGCTTTTTCCGCGTGCCGCCGCCTATGGTACACATGATTGAAGCAATTTATCGGGTGCGAACTTTCGTGGTCAAGAGCGGGGCCTCCGCGGCGTCGAGCAGAGCCCAAGCGGCAGGGATAGCACAAGGGTGGCTGCTCTCACCATACTTGTTCATTATCGTGATGCCAATTCTTTTGGATATTGTTGACAAGCAGATGGCGGAGCACTCGCTGGAGAAGTCCTCCAGACCGTGCTTGATCACAGAGGACGTGCTCTATGCAGACGACGCAATGCTGTCGCAGACGATCCGGGCTATCTGCAGAAGCATTTGGATACAGTAGTGCTGGTTGGCCAAAAACTTGAATTGGACTCCGATGCTGGAAAGGCCATCCTTTTATGGATCCGCTCAGACGCCGCCATCATAGGGCCCGGCGGCGCGGTCATCCCGTGGAAAGAGAGCGCCGTGTACCTTGGCGGGCTTCTGTGTGTAGACGGCCGGCCACGCCGCGAATTGACCCAGCGCCTTGGAGAGGCCAAAGGGGGATTTGAGGAAATGCGCGCGGCATGGAACCATGCGAATGTAAGTAAACAGCGCAAGTTGCAAGTTTTCGAAGCATGTATTTTATCAGATTTGCTATGCGGCCTCGAACCGTGCATGTTGTTGAAGGCAGATAAGGCGAAGCTAGATGCATTTCAAGCGCGATGCCTGAGAATCATCTTCAAGATGCCACCGGCGTATTTGTCTAGAGTCAGTAACGCGGCCGTTCTGCAAACAGCGAATGCACACAGCCTCTCTACAATACTGTTGCAACGCCAACTTTTGCTATACGGTAGGCTCCCCCGGGGATCTGCGAGCAGTTTTCCAAGACATATGTTGTTTTCCACAGGCCGCGAGCGTGGGGTAGCGCGCGTGCCAGAGGCAGGCCGCGTCTGCAATGGTCAACGCACATGCATTCGCAAGCGTCGGAGCTGTCCGGGCGAAGCCCGGAGCGACTCCAAGATCTTCCAGGCGACCAGGGGAGCTGGCGCCCAGCTGTCAAAGCTTGGTGCAATATTTGCTTGATTGATGTTTGCCTCTGCTTCGCTCCTCTCTCTCCCCCTCCCTCCCTCTCCCCTTCTCCCTTTCCTCCCTCCTCCTCCTTTCCAGCTGTCTGCAGGTCAACGCATCGCGCCCCACGGGGTTCAAAGTCTTCCCGTGGCCGGCAACCGAGCCACCTGCAGCGCAACTGATTGTTTACATGTTTTTTTGTATATGTTTTGCATGTGCCCGCACGTTGCCATCTGTCACAGTTTTCCTTGCCAGTGCGCCGTCTTAGCGCGGCTGTTGTGTGCGTTGTGGACTGGCCTCCACGGGATGGGTTTGCGCATGTGGGCTGTTCTTGTTGTGGACGATTAATGGAGAGGAAGCATGTTGCCAAATACTCTTCCAGATGTTTCAAGCATGTTTCAAACATGTAAAAACCTGTTTGAGACATTGTTAGAGCACGATTCACACACTTTATACACACTTCTTCAATTCAGCGATAGGATTCTTAGAGTGTCCACTGTCGTGGCATCCGTAAGGCTGCCCCTTCCCCCCGAAGACGACTGCGGGGCGCCCGCGGCGACGCGCGGCGGCCGCCCCCCCCCGCCGGGCGGCGGTGCCCCGCCCCAGCCCCCGCCCCGCGCCCGGAGGCACCCGCTCGCCCGCGCGGGCGGCCAGGCGGGCCCCCCGCCCCCGCGCCCGACCCCGTCCCGGGGAGCGGCGCGCGCCGCCGCGGGGGCGGGCAGGGTCCCGAGCGATGCGAGGGGCCCCCGCGCCCCGTTCCCCCCCCCCTCCCCGGCCCCCCTTCTGATCGGGGAGGCACGCGCCGTCGCGGGGGGCAGGCAGGGTCCCGCGCCGATCCGACGGGGTCTCCGCCCCCCGCCCCCTGACGCACCCCCCTCCGCCCCCTCGGGGAGGCGCGCGCGGTCGGGGGGGGCGCCCGCGGCTTCGGGGGGCGGGGGGCGGGGGCCCCTCCGATCGATCGGGACCTTGCCTATCTCCTAAACCCTAAAACCGTACATCGGATCCATTGGGGCCCTGGGAGAGGCAGCCAGGAGTTTTAGCGCCAGATTGTCGGCTCGACCTTCCCGCCATTCCGAACTTCAAGGACCAAGGTGCATGGCGCGACGCGCCAGTGGAGTCTTGTATGTGTGCGGATATATATATATATATATATATATATATATACACACATATATATGTCCGTAAGGGCTTCGCCCCATGCCGCCGCCCCCCTGTCTCCGATAATGGGAGATGCAAAAGCTATATTATGAGGTCTGGGCGCCGCCGTGAAGCAGTGTCGGGACCTGTTTGTTTTTCGACTGATCTTGCGGATCTGCGTCACGGGTGCCACCGGATTTCAGAAATGTGGCAAATCCTATTTGTTTTTGGGCCCTGACCCTACGGATCTGCGTGAGGGGTGCCGCCGAATTTCAGAAATGTGGCAACTCCCATGTGTTTTTGGACCCTGACCCTGCCGATCTGCGTGAGGGGTGCCGCCGAATTTCAGAAATGTGGCAAATCCCATGTGTTGTTGAACCCGACCCCGCCGATCTGCGTGAGGGGTACCACCGAATTTCAAAAATTTGGCAAAGCTTTTATGTTTTTGGCCCCGGACCCCGCCGATCTGCGCAAATGTGGCAAATCCTGATTGTGTTTGCACCCTGACCCCGCCGATCTGCGTGAGGGGTGCCACCGAATTTCAGAAATTGGCAAATCCCATGTGTTTTTGGACCCTGACCCTACGGATCTGCATGAGGGTTGCCGCCGAATTCCAGACATGTGGCAAATCCCATGTGTTTTTGGACCCTGACCCTACAGATCTGCGTGAGGGGTGCCGCCGAATTTCAGAAATGTGGCAAATCCCATGTGTTTTTGGACCCTGACCCCGCCGATCTGCGTGAGAGGTGCCACCGGATTTCAGAAATGTGGCAACTCCCATGTGTTTTTGGACCCTGACCCCGCCGATCTGCATGAGTGGTGCCACCGAAATTCAGAAATGCAGGAAATCCCGTGTGTTTTTGGACCATGACCCCGCCGATCTGCGTGAGGGGTGTTTTTCCCCGCCCCATCAATTCAGACAACACGCTCAGGGCGTCGTAAAAATGCACGTTTTGCGCTTCCCCCCTTCGCGCGGTCCATCAACAAGGAACAGTAAGCAGCAAGAAACAGAACTGCAACAAGCAGCAAGAAGCAGAATTGTAACAGTTGAAACTGGAAGCTGCAACTGGTACAGGAAACTGCGAAGCTTCGGCCTGGTGGCCCCACAAGGGGCCGGCGGATACACATGTGGTCCCTCTTCATATTTTGTCGTGATTATCCGGGGTTGGCCGACCCCCCCGCCCAAAACGGGATCCCCGGCGTCTGTCTGGGGATCGTGGACGCCCCCTTCAGAGGGTCCCGCGAGATTTCTGGGCCTCTAGAAGTCCCTGCCAAGCCGTGCAAACGGGCCAGCGGCGGTTCCAAGAGACCCCCAAGACGGTCCAAGATGGCCTCCAGCGGTCCCAGACCCCCGCCAGACGACCGAAGACGCAGATCTTTCGAAACGCAGGACAGGTTGATCTTCCACCAGTTTCGTATGATCTTAAGCTATTCGATTATTCTGTCTTCCGAGCGTCCGAGAACGCCCGAGAGGCACCGAAAACCGTTCTTAGACAACCGCAACCGGCTTCCCGACACTCGGAGAGCGCCCAAATGCGGCCCAAGAGGGTTCAGGAATTGCCCACAGAGGGCCGCATGACGGCCCGAAATTGCCTCGAGACGCCCTCCGGACGCATTCAACCCGAGACTACGAGTCGCGGCATGGTTACCCGATGAACCTTCTAGAGGCCGCCAAAAGGCGCCAGGGACGTCTCCAGAGGCGCCTAAGGTCCTCCATAAGTTTGCCTCGGAGCAGCCTCCGCAAACAAATCCGAGGAGGACAGGGAAGGGTTCGCGGGGTAATTAAGGCGAGAACGAGGAAGAGAAGGAGGAAGAGGAAGAGGACATCTTAAGGAAGGAGAAGGAATAACAAGATAAGAGGGATCGCAGTTTTGATTGATCTACCTCTCTCATGAACTATGCCTACATGTTAGATGCGAATGACCAAGGTGCATGGCGCGAAGCGCCAATGCTGTCTTGACATGCACAGACATATATATAATATGATATACATAGATATTCTACTCTGAGATATTCTGCTCTGACCAACAGACTTGACGGTGGTCGGGCTGGTCGTTTCGCCAGAGACTTCCTCACAACGTATGATCTTGAAGCTTGACAATTCCAACGATTACAAGGATGAAAGGCGGATGGTTTGGAAGTGTGGCTCTCGCCTTGCCGTGCGAGCATCTGTCTCACACGCTTACAACAATTACAATGTTGGAGAGCAGGGACATTTCAAAATGAAGCTCTCCGCCCGGGCCGCGCAAATTTGTCTGAACAATGTTCAGCATTCTTGACGTTTCGAGTATCCTCATCAGCCCATCCAGAAACGATGACCTTGCGAGTTGCCTTGATTCGGATTGTGTACAAGCGCGCGTTGAAACAATTTCTTGATCAGCTTGATCAGACCCAGGACCAGGAGGAGGAGGAGGACGACGAGGAGGACGGGAAGGAAAAAGGGGCGAGGAGGAATGGGCCGAAGACCAAAAAGAGGAAGAGGGGCTGGAAGACTTTGGCAGCCGCTTTGGGGTCTACTGGAGGCCCTCTTAGGGTTCTCTGGGGCTCTCTCGCGGCCCTGTTGCAGTGTATTTCGAAGGTTCCTGGGGTCCTCTTGGAGTTCGTTTGGGGGGTTCTTGAGGATCTCTTAGGCCCCTCTTGGAGGCCCCTTGGGAGCCTTGACGGGCTCTGGGGGTCATTTTATAGGGCGTCGATCGAACGAGGAGGGGCCCCCGAATTGCCTCCCCCTTCTGGGGCTATCAGCATCACCTCGTTGAGCCGCGTCGGGCCTTCTCTTGGTGCGCCCTTGGGGCGCTCTTGAGTGGTATTGGGGCCGCCTCAGGGCCTCTTGAGCCCCTCTCGGGGCTCTCCTGGGCAACCTTGGGGCCATCTTGAGTCCCCTCAGAGCCGCATCGGAAGCGAAACGGCAAGAAGGCAGGCATCGTTAATATATCGGCATCTTGGGTTTGGGGCCCCTTGGAAGCATCGGGGGCCCTCTTGGTGCCGTCTTGGGCGCGCTCTGACGGCTCGCCTCCCGCCCCCCCTCCAAAACGAAGTCACCAGGGATGGGGGGAGGAAGCCCCTACCCGAAAGGAAACAGGGCTTTTGGATGGAGATCGGAGTATCGTTAGACGGCCTACCCACAGAGGACTGGTGGGAATTACAATGATGGAGGGCGGCCCCTTCTCAATGATCCTGGCAGGGGACCAGAGCACATCAGGTCGTGAGCAGCAACGCGGTTGTGAACATCGTCTTCGCTAGCGCTCCTGTTCGGGCCACGCAGCGTGTGAGGGGTGTGCCGCAGTGGGCGGGGAGCCGCATGTGAACCCCAAGGGCGCCCTCGAAGGGCGCGAAGTTCTTCGCGCTTCGCGGT
Source organism: Prorocentrum cordatum (assembly GCA_963575745.1). Taxonomy (NCBI): domain Eukaryota; class Dinophyceae; order Prorocentrales; family Prorocentraceae; genus Prorocentrum; species Prorocentrum cordatum. The sequence continues at coordinate 704,094 of CAUYUJ010014327.1, read as the reverse complement.
CCGGCTCCGATTCCTCCTCATCTTCCGCTTCTCCGCTGGGAGGCGGCGCGAGAGCGCGAAGTTGTTCGCACTTCGCGCTTCGCGCAGCGGGAAGCGCGAAGTTGGGAGCCATTGGATCCCTGCCATTGGCCCTTCGGTGGAGCTCCCAAGGGGCCAAGAAACGTGTGAGGGGTGTGCCGAGCTGTGCGGGGAACCACATGCGAACCCTACCAATGAGGCCTTCGGTGGAGCTCCCCATGGGGCAAGTAGATGTGTGATGGGGTGTGCAGAAGTGGGCGCGGGCACGCATGCCATGCAGGCACTGCCGCTGGGGCCTCCGGTGGAGCTCCTTACGAAGCCACTAAACGAGTGAGGGTGTGCAGAAATGGGCGGGGAGCCGCATGCGGACCCTCCTACTGGGACCTTCGGTGGAGCTGCCCGTGGGTCCAAGAAACGTGCAAGGGGTGTGCCGATATGGGCGGCGAGCCGCATGCGGACCCTGCAAGTAGTAGGGCCGTCGGTGGAGGGGATAACGAAACGTTTGAAGGCTATGCCAGAATTGAAATGGAGCCGCATGCGGACCCTGCCACTGGGGCCTTCGGTGGGGCTCCTTCTGGGCCACTAACGTGTGAGGGATGAACCGAAGTGGGCGGGGAGCCGCATGTGGACCTTGCCAGTGGGGCATTCGGTGCAGCTCCTGATGGGGCCACGACGCCTGCAAGGGGTGTACCGAAATGGGCGGGGAGCCGTACGCGGAGCCTCCCACTGGGGCCGTTGGTGGAGCTCCCAATGGCGCCGCGAAACCTGTGAGGGGTGTGCCGACACAGAAGCATGCGGAGGGCAGATGAAGAGATGTGAGGAAGGAGGAGGGAGGGGGAGGAAGAGGAAGGAGTAGGAAAGAGTCGCGGGGCGCTGTCACTTCAAAATGAGGATCCAACACCACAAGATGGTTGGGAACACATTTGACCTCTTCGGGCCCGATTGGGGGTCCTCTTGGGCCGTCTTGAGCCATCTTGGGCCGTCTTGGAGGGACCGTGGACAATCTTGGCGGTCTGCCTCGGCCGTCTTAGAAGATCCGAGGTGTGGATCCACTGTTTTTCCCAACCCTCCCCTTGATCCTCGCTCTGACCTCGCAACGCCCCACTCCACACCTCATCATCCTGCGTCCACCTTCCATCCTCTTCTCTCTCCTCGTGAACGCCATCATGTGTTCCCGCAGCCCCTTTCGGCACACCCCTCACGCGCTTCGTGGCCCATAGGGAGCTTCACCGAAGGCCCCTGTGGCATGGTCCGCACGCGTACCCACGCTCACTTCGACAACCATCACACGCTTGCTGGTTCCATGGGGAGCTCCACCAAAGGCCCCAGTGGCAGGCTCCGGATGCGTGCCAACGCCCATTTCGACAGAACCTTTCGCACGTTTCGTCATTCACGGCCCACAGGGCGTGCCCACGAAGGCACCCGTGACAGGGCCCGCATGCATGCCTACCCCTCACAGCTCTGTGCCCTCAGCGGGAGCTCCACCGAAGGCTCCAGTGACGGGGTCCGCGCGCGTCCCCGCGAGCCCACTGCGGCACACGCCGCGCAGGCTCCGTGGCCCCACAGCGAGCTCCATCGAAGGTCCCAGCAGCAGGGTCCGCGTGCGTGCCCGCGCCCACTTCGGCACGCTCCCTCACGCGCTTCGTGCTGCCCCCATGCGCAGATCCACCACCGAGGGCCCCAGCGGCAGGGCCGGCTTGCCTGCCCTCGCCCAGTCCCGTGGCTCCACGATGAATTCCAGCGAAGGCCCCAGCGGCAGCGCCCGCATGCGTGCCCGCGCCCATGTCGGCACACCCCGCACACGGGTCGAGGCCGCAGGGAGCTCCACCGAAGGCCTGGGCTGCAGCGCCCGCATGCGTGCCCACCTCACATGTTCCGTGGCTCCACAGGGAGCTCCACCGAAGGCCCCAGTGGCAGGATCCGCATGCATGCCTGTTCCCATGTCGGCACACGCCTCACATGTTTCGTGACCCAATACGCAGCTTCACCAGAAACACCAGCGGCAGGGTCGGCTTGCGTGCCCGCGCCCTTGTTGCTGCACAACGCACACACGCACACACCTCGTGCCCCGTTGGGTGCTCCAACCCATTGTTTTTTGCACGAAGGGTTGTGGCCTCGGGGGCGCGGACTATTTCCTGCTACAGGGGGAACCGGGGTGGATGCATGCCCCAGATTCCTCTTGTCATCCTACCATGAACCATACTGGACAGCCCGTGTCATTCTACCACGCCTGAACGTGCCAGAGGGCACGGTGGCGGACAGAGCGGGTTGTGATTTGCGCCTTCGTGATCATTAAGCCCTTTCCGGAGGCAGTGTGGCTCCAGTTGGTTCCTCTGTTCCGTTTCCCGCTCTCATTATCGAGGCAATGAAGTGCGCGCGGCTGCTCATCGTCGCATTGGCGCTCGCAGGAGCCTCTGGCCAGTCGCCCCTAGGCAAGGTCATCGAGCTTCTGTCGAGCCTGGAGGCGCAGATCCAGAGAGAGGCTGAAGAGTCTGCCAAGCTCAACAGCGAGAAGGAGGGGTGGTGCAAGGACACCTCCGTCAACCTCGGCTTCGAAATAAAGACGGGGTCAAGCGAGGTTGAAGAGTTGAAGGCAGCGATCGGCAAGGAGGCCGCCACTATCAGCTCCCTGACCAGTAAAGTGGAAGACCTGGCGGCGACGATCGCTAAGAGCGAAGCGGACCTTGCAGCGGCCACCAAGATCCGGGGAGAAGAGGCTGGGGATTTTTCTGTTGCGGAAAAGGAGCTGATTGATACCATCAGCGCACTGCAGAGGGCAATCGGCATCTTGCAGAGGGAGATGTCCAAGTCTGGTGGAGCTGCCTTTGTCCAGGTCAAGAGCGCCGGATCTGTGATCCAGGCGTTGCAGGCACTTGTGAAGGCCTCCGCGTTCAGCGCCGCCGACGCCAGCACCCTCGCATCCTTCGTGCAGAACACCCAGGGGGCCGAGGATAGCGACGAGGAGCCTGGCGCCCCAGAGGCCGCCACTTACACGAGCAAGAGCGGCAGCATCGTGGACGTGCTGGAGGACCTTCTGGACAAGGCGAACGAGCAGCTGAACGCCGCGCGCAAGAAGGAGACCTCGGCCAGGCAAAACTTTGAGATGCTCGCTCAATCGCTCAAGGACGAGATCAAGTTCTCCACCAAGGACATGAGCGAGGCCAAGAAGTCTGCCGCCGCCAGCGGCGAGGCCAAGTCCGAGGCCGAGGGGGCGCTGGCTGCCGGGTCCAAGGACCTGGCGGGCGACAAGGCCGCCCTCGAGGAGCTGAAGAAGGATTGCGCAGCCCACGCCGACGACTACACCGCGGAGGCTTCGAGCCGCGCCGAGGAACTGAAGGCGGTCCAGGATGCGAAGAAGGTGCTGTCCGAGACAACTGGCGGCGCTGCGGGGGTCGCCTACGGCCTGAGCCAGATCGCCCCCTCGTTTCTGCAGTTGGGCCGCTCGAGCGCCGCGGTCCGCTCTGGGGCCGACCTGGCCAACTTCGAGGCAGCGCGCTTCGTCCGCGAGCTCGGCCGCAGGTTCCACTCGCCAGCGCTGGCGCAACTTGCTCAGCGCATGTCGTCGGCGGTGCGCTTCAGCTCCGCGAGCGGCGAGGACCCGTTCACGAAGGTAAAGTCTCTCATCGGAGACATGATCCAGAAGCTCGAGGCCGAGTCTGGCGCAGACGCCACGCACAAGCAGTACTGCGATAAAGAGATGGCTGACACGACGGACAAGCAGGATGAGAAAACCACTTTGATTGAGAAGCTAACCACGAAGATCAACCAGATGGTTGCCAGGTCAGCTGCTCTGAAGGACAGCATCGCCACTCTGCAGAAGGAGCTATCCGAGCTGGCGGCCTCGCAGGCACATATGGATAAGATGAGGGCGGCCGAGAACGAGCTTTTCCTGAAGCAGAAGAAAGAGCTGACCATGGGGATCTCGGGCGTGCAGACGGCCATGAAGACGCTGCGCGAGTACTACGGCAGTGGAGCCAAGGACCACGCGGCGGCCGCGGATGCTGGTGCGGGCATCCTGGGGCTTTTGGAGGTTTGTCTTGCAGATTTCACCAAGAGCCTCTCGGAAGCTACCGCAACAGAGGACAGTGCCGCGTCCGAGTACTCGTCGACCACCATGGAGAACAAGATCGAGAAGACAGCCAAGGACCAGGATGTCAAGTACCAGGAGAAGGAGGCCGCCGATCTCGACAAGGCGGTGGTCGACGCCACCTCCGATCGGGCGTCGACGCAGGAGGAACTGGACGCAGTGCTGGAGTACCTCGCGAAGCTCAAGGACATCTGCGTCGCGAAGCCAGAGACATACGCCGAGCGTGCGGAGCGCCGCGCTGCCGAAATCTCTGGACTCCGACAAGCACTGTCGATCCTTGAAGGTGAGGCCTTGCTGATTCAGCGCAAGGCGCTGAGGGGACGCGTCTGATCGGAGCAGCCCGGTAAAGCGGGCGCGCCGCTGTCCTGCCTCCTCATCTCTTCGCCGGGGGTGTTGGAAAAATCCCTCCCTCGCTCACTCCCTCGCCACAGTCCCTTCAGGTGCTCGGCCATGAACCATGACCACTTGTCAAACCCAGCCGCCCAGATCTCGCGCAGGAGACCGCCGAACATCGCCGAAGGCCGACGGGTACGTAACGATGGGATGTCACAATCATGACCCATCATGGCCCATCATTATCAGTATCATTCGAGTCATCATCGTCATGGCAGCACCATCGGTCGGTGCTACCATCGTCGATCATAACCGGCATCGTCAGCGTCGTACTTATCGCCATGATCTTCGGTACAGTCATGCTTCTAGCGCTGTTCTGAGCGGGTAATCGTAGCTGGCGCGATCTCGTGGGCCGTCTCAGAGAGCACCCAGGATGGTCTCAAGAGGACCCATCAGCCATCAAGATTGTTCACACATCTTATCAGGAAGATCACCTTTTGCCAAGAGGCCCTGGCACCCAAGGCGCCATTCAGGAGGTTCTAAAGCAGTAACGAGTTGATATCTTACGATGGACATTGTTGAAGAACCTCTGGCAAGTCACCGCCGCCGCTTGCCTTTCATTAAGTGCGTCGATGTGGCCGAACGTCGCGGCCAGAGCTTGGCAAAGCTATCGTAGTATGTGCTTCCCAGCCTTTGTGGAAACCCTTCGGAGAACACGTGGGGGAGACAGAGGAAGATGACGATATACATATATATATATATAGTGAGAGAGAGAGAGAGAGAGAGAGAGAAAGAGAAAGAGAAAAGAGGAGCCTATTGGGGCACTCATGGGGCCTCCGTTAGTCCTCTTGGGGGCTTCTTTAGGCCTCTTGGGGGACTGACTGTCGGCCGTTGGTGAGGTGTTTTCGAGATTTTCTGGGATCACCTGGGGCCCTCTTGCTTGGGGTGTTGCGGCCACCTTGGGGGCCTCTTGGGCCGTCAGCGGACCATCTCGGAGGCTTCTCGAGACCATATTAGTGGCCTCTGGATCCGCCTTGCCCTCAGAGCAAACACCACACTTCTTCAAACACCTACAGAGCATCAGTGATGTTGACCTCTTCAGGCTTTCCTAGAGTTTGTCTTGGAGGCTGTCTTGAAGGCCTCTTGGCCCGTCTGGGGCAATCTCGGGGGCCTCTCGGGCCAGCTTGGAGGCATCTCGTCCCGTCTTTGAGACATTGTGGGCGAGTCTTGGGCCTTACGGGGGCCATGATAGCATCTTGGAGAGTATCTTCGCCGCTTTGGAGCCATCTTAGGGTCGTCTTGCGTGGCAAGACTGACGGGATACGAAATGTCAGCGGCTTTTCGGGTGACCCGCGGTTTGGGCCGAAGGCAGTCGGAATGTTAGGCAGCGTTGGCTCCAAATAGTGTGATTCTAGCAGAAAATGCAGAGCAATCTTAGTGGTGCAATCTTTTCAGTGCAATCTTTGCTGTGCAACATAGGTTGTGCAATCCATGTTGTGCAATGGATGGGTGGAGCGGTCCGTACAATGTCATGGCTCTATATTTTTCCGTGGCCAGCCCCGTGCGGCCGCAGATGTGGGTTCAGGCGCTCCAGTGGGCGTGGGAGGCGTCACTCACTTACACTTTGCTGCCTGCCCGACGGCACCTCCTTGCCCCGCGTGCCCACAGTGCCCTTCGATTCAGGCAGTGCCAGCCTGCCCGGCCTGTCTGGGCGCGTCCGGGCGCACCGGCGCCGGCGGAGTCCGACTGGACGGCGGCTGGCGAGGGAGGAGCCGTTGACCTCGGCTCGCTGCTGCTGGCCGCCTATACACGCCGGCCGGTGACCGCAGGCCCGGTCTGCTTCTCGTCGGCGCTGCTCGCCGTCTGAGGGGCCTCGGGCGCTCGGGAAGGGCAGCGCCGGCGTCGGCGTCTGCTGGCTCGCAGGGTCTTGCGCGGGCTCCACTCGCTGACGGAGGGGCAGGTGAGTCTGACGTCAGTGCGCCCCGTTCGGGCAAAGGGAACTATGCACATGCACCGATCCTGGCAAGGCCCATCCTCGGCCCCAGGATCGGTGCATATGCCTTCCTGGCCAAGGTAGGAGGGCGTATGCACCGATCCTGGGCTCAGGATGGGCCTGGCCAGAATCGGTGTATGTGCATAGTTTTTTTTCTTCTAACGGAGGGGCAGGTGAGTCTGACGTCAGTGCGCCCCGTGGCCCCCCCCCTGGGCCGAGCACGCGCCTCGGGCCACGAGCTGCGCACCCCTCTCGCGGACGCCCCCCTCCATATAATCGCCCCCGGCCGCAGAGGCGCGCAGGCTGCCGAGATGGCGGCTGCGCCCCCTGCCAGTGCAAGCGTTGGGGGTCGAGTTCTGTCGGGCCTGCCCCCCTGCAGGGGGATGTTCGAAGAAACATAAACAAATTGTTTTATGTTTCGTCGAACATAAACAATTTGTTTATGTTTCGTCGAACATCCCCAAAATACCCCCAAAATACCCCAAGAAGGTAAAACATACTGGAGTACTAGTCCCGGACCATTATTGGATTGTTTTTTGACATTTTGTTGGGGGTTGGAATCCACTGCCCCTCTGTTATGAGGCCGTTGTATAGGAGAGGGAACAGAGGACAGAGTGTTTACACAGTTTTGAGGAATTCGTGAATTCAGTATGGGTCCGGCTTGAAGTGCCTCGAAGAAAGCGCGCGCACCCGAATCGCAGACATATGGCTATATGCGGACCCAGGACTTTTTGCTTCCCGTCGTCGCCCTCGCCCTTGCTCCGTTCCCCTTCCTTTCCTCCCTCCCCCGGATGGTGTCGAAAGCGTCCGCGGCTCGGGCGGGGGAGGGCCCCTTCCCACCTCCCTCATTATTCCTCGTTCCTCTTTGCCTCCCTGCTCCACCATCCGTCGTCCTACCTCGTCCACCCTCCTTGTTCGAAAAGTGAAGTCCCTGGCGCCGCGTGCCCGCGTCAGCGGTAAATTCTTTTTCGATATCCGAGCACAGCGGCGCAACCAAACAGAGGGGATTGCCAATGCGAGATTTCGGGGCGCACCCAAAATGCGGGCGGCACCGCCGCCGAGCACAGTCGCATCGCTAACATGTACATTATAGGTGACTGCAGCAAGGTCCGCCCCCCTTGCCAGAGCGGTGTCTATATGGCGACGCGTGGAGCTTTGACTGTTAAGAGGTCCTTGACATGTGACATCTCTCGTGTTTTCGGATTGCTGCGCGGCATTTTTTGGGGTCCTTCGAGGCCTTTTGGGACGTCTTCGGGCCGTTGGGGGCCGCTTTGGCGCCGCGTTGCACCGCGGCCGCCCTGGGCCAGGGAAACGTGTATTTGCGGCTCTCTCGGGGGCGCCCTGGGCCGGGGAAGTGTGTATTTGCATCCCCCCCCAGCTGGGCATGTCGACCTCGGTTCTGGGTTGGCAAAGTCGGGGCGCCCTCGAGGTGGCGAGCGTTCACCTTTTCGAAATACACAGATCAAGGTGTGATCTGTGTACACAGTTTGTGTCTTCAACTGTGTATTTTCGTGTGTGGGCCCGCTGTTTACACAGATCGTGGTGTGATCTGTGTACACAGATCTCGTTCCCATCTGTGTATTTGGAGTGTGCCCCTCGCGGGTGGTGTTGAATGGACGGGAACTTTCGCGTTTCTCTTCCGGCTGGTCCAGGGGCGGCGTCGTGCGCGGTCGAAATACACAGTTCGTGTCTCCAACTGTGCATTTGTTGCGCGCCTCTCGCTGGAGTGGTCACTGGGCGGGAGTTTCCGCGGGTCTCCTGGCTGGTCCAGGAGGGGGCCGTGGTCTGGGCATGCAAAGGCGCGGGGGGGTGGGGATGGTGGGCTGTGGGAAGGAAGGGGTTCGATAGGAGGGGTGGCCGAGGGGCCAAGGATGAACGGGACTGGACGAGAGCGGAGGGAGAGAGCCCAGGAGGATTTGCATCATCGGCGTCAGCATCACGAGGGCGAGGGAGGTGGGGGAGGGCAGAAGTTGGGGGCATGATGTGCGTTAGGGCGTAGAGGATGGGAGGAGGGCAAACATGTGGACGATGGGGGAACGAATCTGGCGCAGGAGGACGACGAGGAACGACGTGAATTGACACATGGGGGGGCAGTGTAGATGAAGGGCATGATGAGGACCGGGGCAATCGGAAGGGCATGAGGAGGGTGGGGCCGCAGCGAAGGGATATTTGGAAAAGGTGGGGGATGGGGCATGAGTTCGAGGCGGGCGCCAGCTAACGATTAGCTGAACAGTGTTTTGCGTGTCCGCGCACCCCCAGAGCACAGTGACTGGTTGCAGCACTTCATGATATGGGTAATCGTGCGCTTCGTGCTTCCGGCCCAAATTCTCGAGTCCGCGACGCCCGTTGGCGTCGCGATGATGCTTCCCCGATCTGCCAGACCGCATATGCACAGATACGCAGAATATGTGTTGCAACGTTTGTTTCATGACCCTCTCTATACTAACAGACCCACGTTTTTTTCGTCGAAAATCCCCCTGTAGGGGGACAGGCCCGACTTAAGGATAGAGGCTGGAGACTCCGGTTTCGTGGAGCACGACGTTCCAGGTCCTCCATTTTTTCAGGAGTGGCTTGCTCTCATCGAGCCGGGGACCAGCTCCACCGTCAGTGGACTCACCCCAGATGAACTGCGAGGAAGATTGGATCGTTGGTGCGGACATCGCCTGGTTCGGCCTGCTTGACCGTGGCGCTTGCGGCGCACGTCTGCCCCAGGGGCCCTTCCATGGAGGGGCCGTCCTGCCGGTCTGCTGGTTCAGGTCCGTCCCGGCGCCGGCCGTCTTTCAGGTTGCCCGACCGCTGGCGGCTGGCCGACGCGGGCGGCCAGCGCCCGCCGACGGCAAGGCCCCGAACATGAATGGCCACGCGATCGACGCAGCTGCGGCCCCTGGCGACGCGGGCGCGCCGACTGATCCCGCGGGAAGTGCGGCGCCCGCCCTCGGTGGCGGCATCGGCGCCCTGGCAGGGGCGCTCCGGCCGCGGCGGCCGCAGCAGCGCCCGGCACGGTGAGGACGGCACGGTCCGTGGTGGCAGCCGCCGCGGGGGCACCCCCAGCCGCCGCCGCGGCGCCGCCGCCTGTCCGCGCTGGTGGGGCGTTCGTCCCGGCCGTTGCAGGCGAAGCCTGTGCTCAGCGCAGGTGGCCGCCTTCGCGACCGGGGACGTCCGTGCGCAGCGCATCCCACAGTTCGTGGACTTCCCTGTCCGGGGGGCCCTGGTCCGTTTCATGGTAGCGACCAGCCAAGCACAGTTGGGACGTTATGCTCGGTGGAAGACCGATACCACAGGTGCAGGCCAATGACGGTGGAGTCGAGGACAGTTTGATGTGCTGCCAGATGCTGGAGAGCATGTCGACTGTCTACATGCCGGACTTGCCAGACATCGCTGGCGCGGAGGTCATGTCAAGGCCCATCCAGCTCTCCGAAGAGCGGTACAGCGACAGGATGCCCAGTATCGCTGGCGGCGGCAGAGACAGAACGCAGGGCGCCTTTTTGTACATGGGGCTCGACCGCGTCAGGGGCAGCGCGGCGGTCTGCCCAGCTTTACAAAAGTGGGCGTCGAGCGAACTGGTCAAGTAAGTTTCGGCGACGACGGAAAGGAGGAGGCCCGCGAGGAGAGGACTAACGCCAAGCCGAAGGATCGCCCCAAGAAGAACGGAACGCATGGCTGAGCAGCCGCGGGCGACGGAGCCAGGCCGGCCGTTCGCCATGCTTTTTGGAAGCCTCGAGGCGCACCGCGCCATGGTCGGATGCGCCGAGATCCAGCGTTGACTGCACCTGCCCTGAGGTTCTCAAGCTGCAGTTTATGCGGCGGATGCTTAGCTGCAGTTTACATCACCAAGCTGCAAAAAAATGCAGCTGTAAGTGATATATATATATATATATATATATATATAAAAATTGCGGTGGCGGTTTTTCGAGAGCGCGCGTCGTCGCGGCGCTGCTATATCGCGGCGTTGCGACTCTCGTTGCGCGCGGTGGCGGCGTCCGACGTCGAGGTGCCGCCGAGCGGTGCCGCGGCGTCGCGCGACGCATGGCGTTTGTTTTTGTGGTGCTTTTTGTTGTTTCGGATCTGCGCGCGAGGCTTTCGGATAAAAAACAGAAAGAACAAAAACCTCTCCTCCCCCCTCTTCCCCGCCCCCCGCCCGCGCCCCCCCGGCCCCCCCCGCCCGCCGCCCCCGCGCCTCCCGCTCTGACCCCCCCGTGTCTGCTGCCCCCCCCCCCCCCCCCCCGCCTCGGCGCCCATGCGATTGCCCAGGGAGCGAGGAGTAGGATCGAGGAGAGAAGGTCAAACGATGAAACAAAAAAAGAGGCGGCCCAAACACGAGGAAGGAGGAGGAGGGCGAGGAGGAGGAGAGAAGGAGGAGGAAAAGGAGGAAGAGAAGGAGGATAGGCGGAAGGACTAGGAGGGGGGGGAGGGGGGAAGGATCGAGGAGGGAGGGAGGAGAGGAGGAGGAGGGGGAGAAGTAGGAAGATAAGGAGAGGAGAGGGAGGAGGAGGAGGAGGGGAGGAGGAGGAGGGGAGGAGGAGGAGAGGAGGAGGAGGAGGGGAGAGGAGGAGGAGGAGGAGGAGGAGGAGGAGGGCGAGGAAGGAGGAGGAGGAGGAGAAGGAGGGACAAGGGGAGAATCGAGGAGGAGGACGACGAGGAGGAGGAGGACCAGGAGGACAAGGAGGAGGAGGAGGAGCCAGAGAGAGTCGTTCTCGGATGGCATACGGCGGGGTCAGCACTGCAGCACGATCGAAGCAGTTGGTGCAACCGCGATAGCTCGAGCACATTTTCGCGCCCGCGCCGCTGCAGGCGGCGCAGGGCCATGGCCCTCCCAGGTGGCCGCAGCGACATGGAGGAGGAGATGAGAGCTGCTGCCAGTCAGGCACGGGCGGGGGGGGGGGCTATAGTCTATAGTGTAATCGTTGGGATCTCAAGTTTTCGAGCCAGTCCCCACTTCGGATTGCTCCGAGTCCTCGCCCGAGGGCTCCAGCCGCATCTTGGGGTAGGATCGCGGCCCTGGGGCCCCTCAGTTCCTCGCCTCATTTGGGAGGATGGGGGAGGAGGAGGAGGGGGGGGGAGGAGGAGGGGGAGGAGGAGGAGGAGGAGCGTCGCCCGCAGGCAGCCGAGCTCCAGGGGCCGCAGCCGATGACGCCCACGGACGAGCCACCGCCGACGCCCACGGCGATGGAGGTGGCGGCGCCGACGCCCACGGCGGTCGAGGTGGCGGCGCCGACGCCCATGGCGGTCGAGGTGGCGGCGGCGGAGCATGTGGAGGCCAGCGATGAGGACGAGACCCCAGTGCCGCCGTCGCCCGTGCCGCTGACCTTGCCATCGAACCCAGCCGATGAGGAGATGCATGTCCCAGTGCCCAGCTCGCCGCCATCTCCAATGCAGTTTCCAGCGGCGAACTCAGCCTCGAGCGCGGGGCCCTGCGATATGCCGCCAGAGATCGCCGCCCACCGTGCTGCAGGCAGCTGCGACGCCCCTCAGTTCGAGACGCCGCCGAAGACGCTGCCGAACCTAGCTCCGAGCGATTTCGAGAACTTGACTTTCGAGCAGCTGAAGGAGAAGATTAAGTCCCTGGTCCCGCAGGCCAACGAGGGGTCGGCGGAGGGGGTCACGGCTGCGCTGACGGGCATCTTCAAGAGCCAGAAGGCCGTCGACCTCCGCACGCTCAAGGCAGCTGAGGAGTCCAAGGAGTCGGCCCTGTGGGACGCCCTGGAGATGGCTGGCTTCAACTTCCCGACCAAGGCCAGGAAAGGTGACCCGAACGGCAAGGTCATGGCTGGTCGCTGGGATAGGTGGATCAACAACCCGAAGAATGCCGCCCAGAAGCTGAAGTACAGCTCGTCGGGGAATCGAGATGCGATGGCGGCATTTCGAGCGCAGTGGGCGTCAGAGAAGGCATCGGAGCACAGGAAGACCGTCTCGCGCGAGCAGAGCCTGACGAGTGACATCACCAAGCAGGGTGAGTACCTCGCGATCGGCAGGATCGCGTGGAAGCTGGGCGGAGGATCTGAAGGTTGGCGCGGCGCCACGACCATGTGCTCGCGCATGGCCATGATGGGGCCGCCGTTCACCGACTACGACGACTGGAGCGACACCTTGATGTTCATGTTCATGAAGAAGGGCTGGAAGGAGACCGTGACGGACAAGTTCAAGATCATGGAGGAATGGGCCGAGAAGCAGGACCGCTAGGAGGCGGTAGAGGGGAGGGTGAGGAGGAGCAGGTGGAGGAGGAGGAGCAGGAGGAGGAGGACGGGGGGTAGGATGAGAAGGAGGAGAAGGAGGAGGCAGATGATGAGGAGGAGGAGAGGGACTTGAGATGGCGATGATGAGGGCAAGGGTGAGGATCCTCATCCACCCCCTCGTCCTCCTTCCCCCTCCTCCTCCTCCTCCTCCTCCTCCTCCTCCTCCTCCTCCTCATCCCCCTCCTCCTCCTCCTCCTCCTCCTCCCCCCCCGCACCTCCTCCTCAATTCCTCGTCCATCAGCTCCTCCCCGACGCTTCTCCTCCACCTCCTCCTCCCCCTCCTCCTCGTCCTCCACTTCCTCCTCATCCTCCTCCTCCGCCCTCCCATTCGTCCTCCTCGTCGTCCCCCCCCCCTCGCCATCCCCCCTCCTCCGTCATATAGCCGAAGGCTTGTTGATGCGTGCGGCCTGCGCCGATCCCCCCGCGACCTCAGGAAGTCGCAGACCAGTTGAGGCCCACGCGGGCCATTCCTCGCTGAGCATGTGCGCAATCGCGCCTTCACAGTTCGCCACGCTATAGCGTTGCGAACTGTGCACGTGCGATTGCGTGCAGAGGGCATGCGTCGTGCCGCGCGGAGATCTCGAAGCCTCTCTCAGCCCCCTCCCCCCCTCCCCCCCGCCTGCCTCCCCCCGCCCCCCGCCCGACAGGACGCCGCCGACGCCAAGGGCGAGCAGGCCGCCGCCGCCGTTGGCGGCAGCCGCCGCCGCGCCGCGGAGGCGGAGGCGGGGCTGGGGGGGAGAGGGAGCGGGCTGTGTCTTGAGTCCTCGTTTCTCATCGGCTTCCAGCTCCTCAACGCCCTCCCCCTTCTCGTGGTTCTCATTCTGTTCCCCGCGATCCACTGCCGTTGCCCCGACTCCGCCAGCAGTTGAATGCGCGTGCTGCCGCGGCCCGCCCTTGAAATCCACGAGCGCAGAATGAATGTTCTGACGCCCTCCGAGACCCGTAATGCACCGCCCCTCTGGCCACATTTCCACCCGTTGCCGACCCCAGGAACCCCCCAGCACCCCGTGGACCCGATGGGGGCTCCCCCAGGACCCCATGGACCTTTGCGTGGACCTTCCCCAGCACCCCATGGACCTTTGCGTGGACCTTCCCCAGCACCCCATGGACCTTTGCGTGGGCCTTCCCCAGCACCCCATGGACCTATTCGTGGACCTTCCCCAGCACCCCATGGACCTATTCGTGGACCTTCCCCAGCACCCCATGGACCTATTCGTGTGCCTTCCCCAGCACCCCATGGACCTTTCGGAGATTCCCCTAAGAAACCCAGGGACCTTCGCCTAGACCTTCCCGAGCGCCCTGTGGTTGTGGGCCAGTGGGCCACCGCTCCTCGCCCGCGCAGCGTCACCCCCCCCCCTCAAAAAAAAAAAAAAAACGCTGCACTTATCCAAGGATCACCTCCTCACCCATAGCCCCCTCGCGAACTCTCGCCCCTGGAAACGTCGACAGTGCATTTCAGGGCTCTCAAACGGTCTTGATACGCTTCGGTCCGTAGCCATTTTGGATCAAGCCAGAATCGAGCTAGCAGGTCGCATGGCTTCGCGCAAGAGGGGGCCGATTGGCGAGTTAGACGAGGAGCACGCGGGCCGCCTGAAAGACGTTTTGAAGAAGCACCTCAAGACAAAGTCCTCGTTCAAGTACCCTCACACGCAGGCGAGGGGCAAGGCGTGGGCAGTCGACTCCATCAAGGCGGCCCAGCCCTTCCTCAGCGACCTCAGAGAGATCGCGCCGAACTTCAAGCAGCTCGAGCTCAAGAGGGAGCTCCAGGCGCTTGCAGAGGAGAGCGAGGGAAGCTGGCACCTCGCACAGGATGCCGAGGAGTGGGCCTCGGATAGATCCAAGAGGATCCGAGCTGCCCTAGGCCACATCCAGGACGCCCTCCGCCCTCGCGAGGGCCGGACTGCGCCGCCGTGGTCGGGGGCGTTCAGAGGTGAGGGCGGCGGCAGCGCACTCGCTGGCCTGGGCGAGGCCGAGGCCGAGGCAGAGGCGGCCGAGGAGGACGCCGAAGGCGAGGAGGAAGAGGCGCTGGAAGAGGACGAGGAAGAGGACGAGGGCGCCGAAGGCGAAGAGGAGGAGGATCAGAACGAGGAGGGCGGCGGAGAAGACCCAGACGAGGAACCAGGGGAACAGGAAGAGGGCGAAGGGGGAGACGAGGAAGCCGAAGAAGACACTGCTCCCGCCATGAAGAAGCCAGCGCTGAAACGGCCAGCAGCCGCGACGAAGGCCAACGACACCACGGACGCGCCGCTTCGCGACGACGGCACGTTCGAGTACGGCTGGGACAAGACGATGAAGGCCAGCGCGCGCAAGATGCACTCCTACCCTCAAATCGCTCGAGCAACTGCCAGGGACCATCGCAATTGTGCCCGCAGTCCAGCTGCGCACAGCGATGTTCTCAGGCGTTGGGGCGATGGCGAGGGAAGGGGTGCACCTTTCGCGCGCGTAGCCCCAACAGGCAGCGTGGAGGCGCCACAAGAAGGGAAAGGGCAAGACAGTGCCGCCGCCAGAGTACGTGACCGCTCGGAAGGTGGAGGGGCAGGCAAACCTCGTGGCATCGTTCGTGGATGGATTCGAGTGGCTGATTCCAGGAACCAGCAATCTAGCGCTGAGTGACGCTCCCAAGAAGAGGACCCTCGCGGAGATGCTCTGGGAAGGCAATCGCGGCGGCTGCCCCCTCACCCTTAAGTACACGTTTAAGAAAGACGACAAGTGGCTCACGTTGTGGCAGTCCCCCTCGGATCACGAGAAGCGCAAGGACCCCAAAATGAGAGACAAGGCAGCCATGCAACTCACAGCGAAGAGCGGCATTGACGACAGGCACGTGAAGGGCTTCATCGACATTTGCAAGAAGTATGCGGCGGGCACCGACAAGTCAGAGTGCGAGCAGCTCAAGGCCAAGATGCTTGCAAAGCTCAAGCCGCTAGCCGAGCCCGCCCCTGCTGCAAGCTCTGCAGCGAGCGATGGAGCAGGCCCTGCACGCACAGGGCGCGGCCGCGGCCGCGGCAGAGGACGGGGCGCCTCGACCGCCCAGCCGAAGAAAGGCATCGCCAAGCTCCCCGTCGATAGGTGTTCCATGCTAGAGGTGGCTGAGCAGAACTCCGACGGGATGCCGTCGAATCCATCGCCGCGCCGCTCGACCCCTTCGCCGCGCAGGCCCGCATCGTCCGATGCCGCTGCTAGCAGCTCGAGCGGCCTCCCTCAGATTGGTGCGATGTGGTCTGATCAGATGTAGAGCATCGCCAGCACCACGACGCCTGCGCGATAGCCTGACAACAAAAAAAAGTCATCGCATTGGATTGCCCTCCTTGCACCTGCTCCCCGCATCATCACCTTACCTTATGCAATCCCCATGGGGCCCTCTCAGATTGCCATCATAATCGCCTTCCTGGTTGATTCTGGTGCCCCCCACGGGACCTCCATTCACGCGGCCCCCCCTCCCTCCCCCAGCCCCCATCTCCTTCCCCCGCTCTCCCCTCACAGAGCCCACGTGGTTTCCAGAAGATAGAACGTGATCATGCAAAGCTGTTGCGGCGCGTTGCTTCCGACCTGGCCCGATAGTGGGCCGTCCCGAGCTTGTCGGAGGTGATCGGGGCCAAGCGTTCCCGCCTAGGTGTGAAATCGGACGTGAGACGGACATCCTAGCGCTCAGCAGTCGATGGGAAGCTGGGGAGGGGGGGGTCATTGAGGGCCAGTCGACGCACGCTGCGCGCGCGTGACCGTGCAGCCACATGAAACATTGGCGCGCAGACAGTTAAGATATGTATGTATGTATGTGTATTTCTTGTGCGTGCACACTTATGCTGACGTGAAAAGACGCCACGCGGTACTGCAAAGAACGCCACCTTCAGGATGATCCGAGGGCCCTCTGAGCTGTGAGTATGAGATATGTTTACAGAGCGGTTTTCTTTGCAAAAAGCTCAAGGGGGGAAATTCCGTACAAAACAATCGTTTTGTACAGAATTTCCCCCCCGCCTGTTTTTCCAGCGCTGTTTGCGCGTCCTCTCGCACCACTCTGGTGAACACAATGGCATTTCAATGTAACAGCTTAGAAGTAGCTTGCATCACTTGTTTCTGCAGTCTGTACGCGTTCCTCCTCCGTACTCGTAGAGAGAGAGAGAGAGAAACAAATGAGAAAGAGTGAGAGAGAGAGGGGGAGAGAGAGGAAATAGATAATGCACATAAGAAATATCGGAGAGAGGGAGGGAGGGGGAGAGGGATGGACAGAGCAAGTGAGACAGGTATACTTTTATATTTATATATATATATATATAGGAGAGAGAGAGAGAGAGAGAGAGAGAGAGAGAGAGAGAGAGAGAGAGAGAGAGAGAGAGAGAGAGAGAGAGAGAGAGAGAGAGAGAGAGAGAGAGAGAGAGAGAGAGAGAGAGAGAGAGAGAGAGGGAGAGAGAGAGAGAGAGAGAGAGCAAGAAAGAGAGAGAGGCAGAGAGAGAGAGAGAGATGGAGAGAGAGAGAGAGAGAGGCAAACAAAAAGAGAGGAACGATTTGGGAGAGATGGAGGGAATTAAGGAGGAGGGACGGAGGGATGAGGGAGGGTTGGAGGAGAGGGGGGGGGGAGAGACTGGGCTCTGCCCCGAAGGCCCCGACGCCAGCTGCTGCCGCCCCCGCTGCGCCCAGAGGCAGCGCGCCCCGCTCGGCGGCTGCTGCTGCGCCGCCGCAGCGCGCACGCACCGCCGCCGAGGCGTGCCGCGCGGGGTTGAGGGCGGACGGGGGAGGGGTAGATATAGAGGACGGGGCATGGGGTGAGGACGGAGGAGGGCGAAGGAACGAGGAGAGGGGTGAGGGTCGATGGAGGGAGGGAGGAGGAGAATAGAGAACTGTGTTTTTTTTTTGGTTGCGGGGCACGGCGTTGGCCAAGGAAGGCCGCGCGTAGTTGCGATTGCGTGCGAGCGTTTCGGTCTAGCATTGAATGTGGGCAGACGGGAACAGGGCGCGTTCCCGCGGGGGGGGGCGGCGGGCCCGCGGAGGCCGCCGGCGGCGACAGCTGCGAGGGCCAGCCCGAGGAGGCCGCGGACGATGGCGAGGGCACCGAGGTCGACGGGGCCGC
Source organism: Prorocentrum cordatum (assembly GCA_963575745.1). NCBI lineage: Eukaryota > Dinophyceae > Prorocentrales > Prorocentraceae > Prorocentrum > Prorocentrum cordatum. The sequence goes on along the minus strand of CAUYUJ010014327.1, from coordinate 686,368 downwards.
GCCAGCAGGGAAGCGGTCGAAGGTGGCGCCTGCGGAGCTCCCAGCAATGACCCCCGAGGAGCGGCTGCTGACGGCGAAGAAAATCATGAACCAGTACCCCATCGCCATCTCCACAGCGGAGGCCTTGCTGGTCAACATCGAATTCGACTCTTCGTGGGCTTTTGCGAACAATGAATCGATGCAGGCAGACATCAAGAGCAGCATCGCAGAGGTGAAGGGCACTGTCGAGGGCAACAGGCATCTCCAGAGGGCCATGGCCATGGACTTCGCCAAGCTGCAGCAGAACCTGCGAGCCATCGACTTCGAGACGACTATCGATGCCCTCGTCAGGCTCACGGGCCCGCTGGAGAAGCTCTCCAATGACTACAAGTTCTTGAACGATACGTTCGCCCTGAAGAACAAGACCTCCCCCCCCAGGGCCAAGGCCAAGGCTAAGCCCAAGGGCAAGGCCAAGGCGGCGGCCGCCAGGGGCAAACCTCGGGCGAGGATGTAGATCGCGGGCAGGCTGTTGCTGCGGGTAGCAGCACGTAGGGGGGTAGCTGTGGCGTCTGCCTACAGTTACGATGCGCTGATGCAGCGCCAGGGGTAATCACAAGTGTGTTATCATCGTGTTCGTTGATGTTTGCGTTTCCCAATGATGCTTGTGACCGATTTCCTACCATCGGACATTGAAAAACTAACTCGGGACTTGAAAATCACCCGTGGACCTTGCCGTGGACCTTGCCCGGGGACCTTACCGTGGACCTACCGTGGACCTTGCCCGTGGACCTTCTCACGAAACCCGGTTTTTTTACAGGTTTGGCACGGGGTGTACCCGTGGACCTCACCGTGTACCTTGCCCTTGGACCTTACCGTGGACCTACCGTGGACCTTGCCGTGGGCCCTGCATCGGGCTTGCATGGGCCCAATTTCATTAGTTCACATTCGAAAAAGCACGTTGACCCTGGCATTGCGAAAGCGCCGCGGGCGGCGCGGCCCCAGCCGATCAGAAGGCTGGCTCCCGCCTCAGGGGTTTGAACCCGCCGACTTCCAGGCGGCATCGAGAGCATCTGGTGGAAAGCAGCCTCTACGACGGCGGTGGAATCGGCAGCGACGACAACGGCGAGGGGGGGAATACGAAAAACAAGGAGGATGGCCACGCGGAGGGGGGACCACGTCGACGACGGAGGGGGAACCTAGGGAGAGAAGAAAACGCATGGCGAACGAGGGGGGTGCGCAGCTCGGTCACAGTCAGGGGGAGCTCAGGCCAATGCCATTACCCACCCCAAGCAAGTGAAATGTTGGATATTCCCCCCCCCACACACACACACACACACACGCACACGCACACACACACACACACACACACACACGCACACGCACACACAAACGCACGCCACTTGTTCTCAACGTTTTGTGTGGTCCTTGGTCCTCATGGAAGAAACACCCCTGCTAACACTATGTTCCTGACAGCCGTCGAACATCATGCGGGCACCTCGTGTATATATAGCCGTGTGTTGCGCAAGCATTCCCGAGCCCCCATGTCGGCGTCCAGGTTTGACGAAGATGATGAGGTTGTCAGATCAGCAGGCGCCGAGCTATTCAAAACGTTGATTTCGCTGTATGCATGTGCGAAGCTGAATGCCCGTGAGTTATGTATCATTATGGATCTCTGTGCAAAAGCAAATGTCCCAGGAGCGTTGTTTGGGCATTATGGTAAAGGGCCTGGTGCGCAATCGGGAAGTTACCAAAAGCATCTCGACGCCGTATTGCCTGGGCCAGGTTGTCTTGTGTGCGTGGATACGCCTTGTAACGTAAAGCGGAGTCCTGCTCGGAGAATTAAGCCCATCCCATTTCGCCCATTATTTGAAGCCTTAGATGCTGAGGTCTCGGAAGACCAATCCATATATGGCACGTTAGACAGGGATCCAGACGAGCGCGAAGTGAGCGTACTTGACACGCCTGCGTATTCAGATCACCCAATAGTTGCCGAAGCCCGTGGCAATGGTCGGAGACTGCCCATCCCCATAGGCGTGTACGTCGACGGAGTGAGGCATGCGTCCCAGATCTCTGGGAGGGCAGACAGTATTCCCGGCTTCTGGGGCATCAACCTGATCACCAAACGAAGGCACCTCCTAGGGGCCCAGATCGCATCTGATAAATGTTTGTGCGGGTGCAAAGGCTGGTGCACAATTGCACCTGCCTTGGAATGTATAGCATGGATGTTCCGAGCCATGCGAAACGGCAATCGCCCATTAACCAATTATGACGGCACGCCGTGGCCGAATGACCACCCCCTCAAAATCCGCAAAGAGTTTGGTTGGACTGCCGCGTTGATATGGGTGAAGGGGGATTGGCAAGAGCATTCTAAAACGCTCGGCTTGCAACCGTGGTCGAGTACGTGGGCCCCTTGCCAATTCTGCACGTTATGTAAGCCAGAACTGCACGCGCATTATCCAGATTTAGAAGTTGACCATGAGCCCTGGATCACTCGCACACCCGAAGATTACGAATCATCTTGTAGGAACTGTGAGATACGTGTCCCCTTGGCAAGCGATGCAGATCGTGACGCGCTGGTTTCCAATCTCCAGTGGATGAAGAGTGGTCGTGGGCGTGGGCGCACGGTCGTTGGCCCATGCAACATTGGCGGGGTGCCGTTGCTCTCGGGTGATCGTCTGGAACCGTGCCTTGCGTTGCTGGACATTGGAAGCCTTGAGCACGTCACAACGCCTACTACAATTATGATATGGCGCACTCGCTACGGTGATAACAATATGGTTCTTGATCCCATATTGCACAGATGTCCCTTATTTAGTATTGAACTTGGAACGAGCCCATCGTCCACCCTGGCTGTGGACGCGCTGCATACGTTTTATTTCGGACCAGTGGCACGGTTCGTCACTGCAGCGCTGTGGAGGATGCTCCTGGTGAACGTGTGGGGGAGCAACGCAGGGACCGTTGACGAGAGGTGCGCAGACGGGGAGCGCCGTTTGACGGCTGACCTGCGTCTGCACAACTCCTTGGTCCCTGCTGGGGGAACGACGCTAGATCAGCTTACACTTAAGATGCTCGGCGATCGCAAGGGCCACAATGAAACCAACCCGTTCCACCCTGGGGGGGTGCTCAAGGCCAAAGCTGCAGAATGCGGGTACCTCCTCGAGTTCACTGTTTGGGCATTATCTCGGTATGGCGGCGCTGAACGATTTGGGCGTTCGCTCCTGGCAGCGGGGACATCACTCTTGGGCGTTCTTGAGGGCATGCGGCAAAACGGGGCCCTTCCCAGCGCAGACCAGCTGCGCCTCATGAAGCAGAACACCATTCTGCACCTTCGAGCGTGCCGCCTTACTGGGATAAGTTTGGCCCCGAAACACCACTTGATGGTGCACATGGTGTGGAGGACCCAGGGTTCAAATCCCCATCCCCAGTTCAACAGTCATTAACTAACATCACCGCCAGCCAGCCCATCCAACAACACATTGCCCCTCCAAGGCCCAGTTGCTGGAAGGAGGGGGGGCGGGGGGAAGGGCGAGGAGGGAGGAAGGGCGCCGTGGCTGATGCGACGGGGCATGCGTGGCGCGCGCATCCTGTGGCAGTGCGGAAGTAGGCATATCGCGGGGCGTTCAAGGTTGGCATTGGGAACGCCGGGGTTGCTCCGAGGGGCCGAGGTGTCAGCAAACGGGTTCTCGGATGCCGAGGGCGGTGGCAATATGTCGTGGGTGGGCCCAGGTTGCGCATCAAGCGCGCATCGAACGCTTAACGTTTCTAAGCGTTGACTGGGCCATCGGATAACTAACAATTCGAAGGCCCAGTGGTGCAGTAATGAATAACAAGCTAACGTAATGCCTCTGGGGCCAAGGGGGGGCGGGGGCGGCAAGGGCGGGGAGGCGGCAGGGCCCTCGACCGTCCCTCTCAGGATAGATCGTTTTGGCAACCCTAAACTGTACAACTGCTTCACAGGCGAGTCCCTCAACGTCCTCCTGAGGAACGTCAGTAACTTTTCTCATAGATTGAGGCTCGAGTACAGAGTGCATTTTTTCTTCACCATCCAAGGCCAACTTCGCACTAATACGTTCTTGTTTGGCGCTTCGACGTGGCTGGCATCATCCTTAGTCTAACGTGCTGATGCGCATGCTAATTCTGGCCACCCTGGCGGTATGCATCGCTGCAGTTCCAGAGCCGACGCAGTCTGATATCAGTTTGGCGCGGGACTGCGCGAGCATGGCAACTTTCATGGGGCGCCCGCTCATCTGGACCCAGGACGGCAACCTCATCCACGATGTGCTCGGAGTCATCATCACAACGGCTCGCCAGCTGGGTTGCAAGCTTCCGAGGGACAGGCACTTCGTCGAGATATTTTGCGGCGAAGGCCGCACTACCGCGCTGCTGCGGGAGCAGGGCTTCGTGGCGTCGTGCATCGACGCAAAGTCTGGTTACGATTGGCACGACGCGACATCGGTCGTTGGCTTGATTTTCC